>WIWV01000041.1:0-212151 GCA_014839625.1 Penicillium ucsense
GGCCACGCCAACCTTCCACTCTGAGCTGATCCCCTTAACGCCCCCTAGCCTCGAATGTGTCCACCGGTCGGAGATCCCTTGCAACCCTCACGATGGGTCTTGCTTCCAGATGCGAGAGTACTCGGTCCCCCATGGGCAAGGAGAGGGGGCATACTCTCGCTGCTCTACCAGCCACGGCAATTGATGCACGCTCCCCATGTAGCTTTGCAGCACAAAGCAGATCCAGGTCTCGAGTGCGAGGACATGACGTGTCACATGGGTTACAATCGGGTCCCATGAAGAAAGATCTACGTGGTCCCGTCGGAGAGAACCAAAACCTCGTCTCAGAAATAAATACATATTTCAGATTTCAGATTTCTATTCATGGACGAAGCATGCCGCGAAGCATTTCCTTCGGCTTCCTATTCCCATTGCGGTAACTCCGACCGCGACGCGCGTGTGTCAAAGCTTGCGTAGCTTCACTAGTTCACTCGAATTTGGGGCTCAAGGGGGTATACCCGACGTAATGATCCCTTTGCTTTTAACCTTTTGACAAGTGGATAATGTCTCGGCTCATCTTGACACAAGAACTATGGAAATGCTTGGGACTTTCCCAAGTCTTCTCCTCATGGCCAGTGAAGCTCATAATTTGAAGCGAGTCTTCCCACAAAAATTGAAAAAAATCCTCAATTGTCCTGCGGACTATTTCAGTGCTTAGTGCAGTATATAAATGGTACAGATAGCCTCCCAAATGGGAACAGAGGATGACAGATGACACTAAAAGCTTCAGATGCCAGGTTCTCTTCTTCCCTTTTCGCCAAAGGCTTCCCTTCCAAAACTTTGGCGAAGTGGAAGGAGACTTTCAACAGGCAATGCTGGACACGATTTTGAAATGGAAAGAAAAGATATGTACGTGGGTAAATGGAAAGAAAAAAGAAGGAATTAGTATAAATCTATCGCACAGAGGACGCTCCTTCTTCAGGAATCATCTACCAGGTGCTTTTGAGACCAGGCCCGCTTAGCACCATCGAGGAGAACTTCCATGTTCCCACTGTTCTCGCACATGCTATGGAAGAAACCGTCTTCCTTGCTGATGAGCTTCCAGGGGTGATCGTACTCGATGACACGTCCGTGGTCGAGCACCAAGACCTTGTCGTAATCAATAATGGTTTGCAGGCGATGGGCAATAGTGATGATGGTGCTGTCGTGGAGCTCCCGAAGGGTCACTTGAATCTTGGCGTCCGTGGCGTAGTCAATCGACGCTGTGGCTTCGTCCATCATCAGAACTCGTGGCTTCTTAAGAAGTGCACGGGCCAGACACAGAAGTTGTCGCTGGCCCTGCGAAAGGTTTGAGCCAGACTCGGAGACGAGGCTGTCCAGGTTGTGGAAGACATTCTTGTTGTCCATCGTAGAGCCGGCTGCACCGTTCATATCCTGCGCCTCAACGGCGGTGCTCGAAGTCGTGGGTGTCGCAGCGCCCGATGCACTGGAGCCAATCAGGTGAACACGACGGAGAGCCGTGAAGATTTCCTCGTCACTGAATAGACCAAAAGGATCAAGATTGCTTCGAATGGTACCAGTAAACAGAGTTGGATCTTGAGGAACGATCGTGATGGCCTCGCGGAGATCCCGCAAGCCAATCGCGCCGATGTCAACGCCATCAATCAAGATCTGACCCTGTTCGGCCTCCAGGCCACGGAACAAGGCCAAGGCCAGTGAACTCTTGCCCGCACCAGTACGACCGACGATGCCGACCTTCTCCCCAGCTTTGACGGAGAAGGAGACCTCCTTAAGCACAGGGTCCAGGTCGGGACGATACCGCGTGGAATAGCCTTGGAACTGAACGGCACCGTGAGTGGGCCATTCGGCATCGGGTCGCGAGTCTGGGATGACCGCAGCGGCTTCCTGGTCTACCTCAAGGTACTCGCGCACACGTTCGACGGAGTTCATGTTCTGTTGCACCTCCGAGTACAGACGAACCAGCCAGAGCACGTTTTCGGTAAAGGTCACAGCGTACGTCAGAGACAGACCAGCTGCACCGGCGTCGATCTTTCCAACGTTGATCAGCACAAATGTAGCCGAGAAGAACGACACCAGAGCGCCGGTCCAGTCGACACGGAGAGCGAGCCAGCGGTTGCTCGCCCAGAGATAGAGATGCGGCCGGTTGTACGCATTGATACGACGATGATTGTCAACGATAAAGCGAGGGCCATCACCGTACGCGCGGATCGTGACGATACCGTTGAGAGTCTCGCCGAATTGCTGGTACAGAGGACTGCGTTGCACTGATTCCAGACGCTTAAGGTCACGGGACGAGTTCAGATAGATGGCACCAAGAGCAGTGTACACGAGTGTAATGAACAGACCAGCGATCAAGAAGCCGGGCGTAATGACGGAGATGAGAATAACAATCATGATAACTGACGCCAAGCTGTGCAGCATGCCAATAGCCACGGGCGCGACTTCTTGATCAACTGCTTCGACATCCTTGGAGAATCGATTCATGAGCTGGCCGAGAGGGGTTGAATCGAAGAAACGGAATTTTGCGTGCATCACCGCCCGGAGAAGATTGTCATGAATTTTCCATGATGCCTGCAGAGAGCCCCAGAATAGTACGGCCTCGCGAGACAAGGAGATGACAATATAGGCAAGACCCAGAAGCGCGTAGACGCCCAAGTAGTAACCGACATCGACATGTGCGTCAGCAGCCACAGTGACTTCGGATTGCGATCCGAAATGTAATGCACCCCAGGTGTTCATCTTCGAAACACCGCCAACAGTGAACGTCGGGGGACGAAGGTGAGCAGCAGCAGCGTAATCACCAGCGTCACCGTCGAGTTTTACGCTCGATGTGCGGTATGAATTTGCCCACTGTCGGATCCACAGATTGGTGGACACCGAGCCCAGCTGCTGCATGCAAAACACGGAAACGGCAAGTACCCAGTAGTACCAGGAGCCCATTGAACGCAAGTACATAATGACCGTTGACCACTTGATACTACCGACAGCCTTGCCCTCGGTCAGCGGTGATTTTTCATCCTGCTGTGACTTGCTCGCAGCACCATTGGCATTCGCGTCTTCCGCATCATCGACAGTCTCATCCTCATGCGGGGAAGGTGCACGTGAAATACCACGTGAACTAACGCGAGAAGCAGGCACAGACTTCATAAATTCATCGCCCAGAGCACCAGACGATGCCAGTTCCTCGGGTTTGCCTTGTGCGGCCACCTTGCCATTTTCCAGAACAACGACGTGGTCCGCTTGGGGGACTGTCAAAGCTGTGTTGTGCGTGACGAGAACACATGTGCGGTGCAACATCAGCGGGCCAGTAAGGGCTTGACGGAAGATATGCTTGGCAGTATGTGAATCAACAGCCGACAGGCAGTCGTCGAGGAGCAAGTGCCGAGCACTGCTGTAAATAGCGCGGGCCAAAGAGATACGCTGTTTCTGACCACCCGAGAGACTAATTCCCTTTTCTCCGACCATAGTCTGATCACCGGCATCCAGGATCTCGATGTCACGCTCGAGCGCACAGGCCTTCAACACAGCACGGTAGCGCTTCTCATCGTACGGAGACGCAAAGATGATGTTCTCCTTGACTGTAGCGTTCACCAGCCAGGCCTCTTGGGCACAATAAGCAACACTGTCAATGAGACCAGTCTCGGGATCGACAGGCAACTCGGCTCGATTGCCCATGCCTCCCGGGAGATGAACCCGACCTTCGACCAGACGCATTTCGCCAAGCAAAGCCATGAGCAACGAGGTCTTGCCTGAGCCCGTAGGCCCAGCGATGATACTGAGACGACCAATCGGAAAGTCGACTGTCACATCAATGAGACGGAATGCGTCTGTGCCATTGCCTGATGCAGAGGCCGCTCCGGGACGCGAGTTGGCGGTGCCCCAAGTCAGCGTGGCACCCTCCAGCGCAACACGAGAAGGACCATCAGTATCAGTTTCGCGCAATTGAGTGTACTTTTCCGTCTCTTCCTCATTCAAGTACTCATCAACACGGTCCAATGATACCTTGGACTCTTGCACGTGAGCTACCATGTCGGCAAGCTGATCCAACGGCACACGCAGGAGGGAGAACATCGACAAGGCAGGGAAGGCGACCGATGGAGTCAACCGTTTTCTTTCGACCACGGTATACAGGAAGAAGGAGAGCAAGGTGATCAAGATAGGCGTTCCGTACCACACAGTCGCCGCACAAGACCACAGAATATAACGCCGGCGAAGGGATTTAAGCTCCGCCTTGCGCTTCTCGTTCACGACGTCCTGGAAACGCTGCTCCCATGCAAAGTATTTGATGATTCGGATATTTTGAAGAACCTCATTCGTCGCGTGAATACGAGCATCGGTTCCCTTCAGAATGGCGTTCTGAACTTTACTGAATTGACGGGCAATGAAAAGATTGACGGGCAGCATCAGAGCCATCAAGACAATACCTGCAAAGGCGCTAAAGCCCATGATCTTATAAAGCAATGTAATCGCCATGATGACTTGCGTTGGAACACTTGCCCACAAGAAGTGCAGATACGCACCAACTTCGCTGACCTTGAAAGAGTCAATTGCCATCAAATTAATGATAGTACCAACATTTGCTTGGCCAGCAGTATCATCGAGGTCGGCGGCAAGGGGTTTGACCGGGGCGGCTTCCGTATCTTGTCCATCAGCAGAGGCAGCCTTCTTTTTACGGCCAAAAGAGAAAAACTTCTTTTTCTCGGACTTGGCATCATTGGTAGTCTTGGTCTCCTCAATCGCTTTTCGAGCAGCGTCCGTGGCCGCGCCTGCCTTCCGTCGCAGCGCTTTCGCGTAGATTTCACCGATGATAATGGCACGAATACGGACTCCCATCTTGCGCCCAATATAGAGAGCTTGGCCGGCTGCAACGCCTTGGATGAGTGCAGAGAAGAACAGCAGAATCGCATAGAGCCACGCAGCATTGGGAGTAGTTGATCGCGGATCCTCAACATACTCCAGGATGGCCTTGAGGAGGAGACTTGGTACGAACACGAAAAGGTCGGCAAAGATCGTCCATGCTCCTTGCTTGAGAATGGTCCCGCTGAAGAAGCGGACGAGCTTCCAAGCCAGAGAACCCTTCATTTGTCGATTTCTGAAGTCTGTGAGGACAGCCGCGGCTTTTTGCGTCGGGGTCAAGTTCCACACATCCGAGAGCTCAAGAGGCTGACGATATCCCTTCCACACCAATGGATCCAACCACGCAAAAGTCGCCAGAGACAGCAAGCTAGCTCGTGGGTGGTGAGGGGGCTCCAAGCCCTCCTCCCGTTCAACTAAAACAGGCTTGTTGCCGCGTCGAATGGTGAGGGTCAACAGCAAAAGGAAGCTGCTGAGCGCAAATTGAATGCTGCTGAGAGTCAAGGCGCGACGCGAGATCGGGTGAATGACTGCAGAGCGGAAAACCATCACGTTGAACAGCCACTGAGCTGCGTATAGTACTGCCGTATGCGTCCACAATCTCGGAGCCGAGGATAGATCGAACCTGGAGAGCAGAAGTCGGACCAAAACCAAGAACAAGGTATATCCCCACGAGATCAGACCTGCTGTCGCAGGCAGAGCTCCATGACGCCCCCATCCTGCTGTCGTGAGAATGACGACGTGGAGAGCGACCTCACCGATAAGCGCTGCAATTTCAACGGCCACCACGGTCACCTCTCCCCGTGGACGATCCAATTCGAGCTCTACTTGTTCAATCTGCACAGCTTGTTGGAGAAGAGGGTCCGATTCATTTTCGGGAGATGGCGCGATATTCTCATTGTCCGTCGCTTCATTGGAGAGAACATTGTATGCTCCAGATTTCCGGGAGGAAACGTATCGGTAAATGAGGTGGAGGAGGAGGATGAGAAGGGATAAGGCGCACGCGCCCAGCGGTAGCGAGACTTGCAGGACACTATTACCAAATCGGGCGATCAGTAATCAAGAACGGTCTCACAAAACCGCTATCGGTCGGGTCGTTGGAAATCCCGGTCACACGAGAATGTAGGCGAGAAGGACCGTTGGACTCACTTGCGCTGAAAGCAATGCGACAGGTCGTCAATGGCCCATGTCGGGCCTTGACATTTCGGAAGCATGGTACTTCGAGAAGGGCAGGCTGCGCAGTGACGAAACTTGCTTAAGCCGGGTCCACTGTCACCGAGGTCGACCAACGCTTCGTCGACTCGACGAGCGATACGTTCCCGCACAACACGCAGCGACTACTTCTCTTCAATCTCACCAGAACCGCGTCCGTTATTTCCTGACGACTGTGCAGGACTGGGTGAGCATGACCGAGTGCCGGAGTCAAGCAAAGATATGGGTGCCGAGAGCCGCCGGGGTACCGAGTCGCCGCTGGAGACCGGAGGGCAGATAAGAATGCAACAGGACGGAGGTCAGCTGAAGAGCTGTGCGACTACAGCAGTCAACAGAGCCGGTCTTATAGGAATATCAGTGTCCGAGAAGCGAGAAAAGAATGAGAAGGTCAGAGACCGGGTTGTTGATGAGGGGAAAAGCTGAGCCGGATGGCGGTTGATAAAGACCCTTAGTTCGCTCCAACGTTCCGCCAGAAGCGGCGGGTCTTGGGGGGGGGGGTCAATCCGCCCGGATCAATTCAATCTAGTCGCACGCTTTGCTCAAATTTTTCCTCGACTATGGAACTGAGCCACCACCGGTGGAGTGAGGTTTCCTCGGTGCACCGGATGCTTATCTGTGCAAATTGTAGAAAGACTCAATTCTCCAAACAAAACATGAGAGACCGAGTTAGAAGACATCTGAACTCTGAAGACATATCTTACGTTACAATGTAAAACAGCACTCGATCCCGAAGGCTGGCTCAGGTTGAGTCACGGTGAATCGGAGATGTTCAATGACTTTATGACAAAGTATCTCCAACGTCTCTCAGGCTTGGCCCAATGCTTGGGGAGGTACGTCACAAACACGTTCCTCCCGGGTCACATTCCAGGTCCACCGTTTTCAGATCTGCCGAGCAGACCGCCTTCACGCCTGTACATTATTTCCCGTGTGGTTCGATGAGCCGTGCATGTGCATAAACGGGTCAGGCGGTCACTTGCATGGGACCGGCATATGGCTTCCAAGCCTCCCTTCCTACTCCAGTAATACTTCTGTACTCTCGCTCTCGCCCATTCCAATTATATAACTATATCTACCTCTCCAGTGCGCTCGGGACTCTCTTGTATGCTCGTATTTGCTTTGCGTCCATGGTCATTCGCCAATGACCTGCATGCAGGTGCTGCAACTCCGTCTATCCGCAGGGCACTAGTCTCAATCGATCCAGTCAATCGCCAATCAAGCTAGCTATCACTGCTTATCCTCGACATCACCAGTACATTGAGGAGGAGCACTCCTCGATGAGAACACGCTGACACACCTCAAGCTTGTTATGAGACTCGGTCCAGTACATGCTGCAAGTCTGTACCTGTCGTGGCAGGTCAAAGGCAAGTGAAGGAAGGGGTCATCAATACTAAAGTAGATCCGTTGCCCGTCCTCGTGTTCCTACACACAAGCTTCAATGCCCAGCCATCAGTCCCATCCATCGGGAACATGATTGCCAGAAAGATGACGCTCACGACGGACTGTCGAATCGATCGGAAACAAACTTTCTAAGCAGATCTGAGCTGGAAGTTGACCATCTGTCAGATTATCATATTGCGGCAGCTCAAGCTGAGGCCAAATCACCGTGGCACCTGGACATCATGACCTAAGGAAAAGATGCACGTTTTTCTCATCCCCACTTTGAAATCGTCAATTCTCATACTTAAATACACGTTGACCTCTAGGCCCTCAATTAACATGTTTGTTCTCGGGATGCTGAGCCTCATCAACATTTGGGTAACCCATAACAGCATACATGGCAAATTACCGGGTCTCGTGGACCGGACGAATACCGGAACATGCTAGTGTTATGATGTTATGTTGTTCGTATTGCCAAAAACTATTCAAGATCACATGATCCCTAGCATCAGAAATGACTCGATTCCCACTTCTGCCTTTTTTTTTTCTGTTTACATCCATGAGTGAGTGTTCGAGGCCGGGCGAGACTGCAGGTTCAGAAATGTCCTGGGAACTTAGGGAGTTCTTTGCTGACAAGCTCGACGTGGGTGACCAGCGAGACATGCGCGCTGCCCTGCTGAGCCAGACCGCGGCGTGAATACCAATGTTTTTTGAAGTTGAAGATCTCGCATCTGGATGTTTTGAAGCAGGTCCACCTACGAAATCAGGTTGCTCTGCTGATTTACTTCTTCTCTATCCCTCATTTTCCAGGAAAAATATAGACACTCGGGCCAGTAGCTAGCATTGATCAGCATTCATGTCAGCAGCAATGTCTCTGTCCAACCTTTCAGCTTCAGGCTTATCTGATCTTTCTGCAAAAATAAGTCTCACCGGGTGTTCACTTGATGAAAAGTCCGGTATGGGCAGGTTTTCATGGTCACACTCGCCCATTGTGTATTGACACTGCCTCTTTCACATGGAACGCGCTGGTCTTAAAACGCGCCTGCCGAATTAAGAAGATCCCTCCAAGCTTGCCCTTCTGCCTGGTTTAGATCTGCAAAGTTGGGATCGTTGCCCTTCAAACTCATGGTTTGCTACCGCAACACTGGAAGCTTCCGCTCAATTCTTTGGATTCTCGACGGCTCTTTGGCATCAGTCCAAACAACTGGCCAGCATATAAAAACAGTGAATCCCCCCGCCTGGCGAGCTTTCTCTGACTGCACCGACAGCTCACCTGTTCCTTTCTCCAGAACACATTGCTTCCTCTTCTACGCTCGCTTCATCACTTCGACTCTCACCCAAGTCAACTTTCACACCTTCTACCCTCAGAACTCACTTCACCGTCGCTTTCCTCTGTTCTGTTCCCAGGAGGTCGATCCTCTCAGCCATGGCCGAGCGAAGACTCGTGAAGGAGTTCAGCGAGCTATCAGAGCTGGATTGGGTTCATGTTGAGGTACGTGAACACTGATCATGCACCCTTGGCGAGCTCCGGGCACGTGCTGACTTGTGTTCTAGATGTGGATGGAGAAGATCTTCGTTTGGGATATTTGTTTGCCGGTGCTCAACAAAGATTCAATTTATTACGGCGCCTACATTCAAGCCCGTATGAATTTCCCTCCGGACTATCCCTACTCGCCACCTGGTAAGTGACACTGGAGCGAGCAGTTTTTGAACAGCATCTTGCTGCTTTCCGTATAGTCTACATGTTTCATCTGCTCCATCTTTACAGGTCAAACTCCCATGCTAACAGGGCGTCACAGTCTTCCGGATCAAGCACCCTCTTCTGCACCCGAACATTGCAAACGATGGCAGTGAGTGCATCTCCATCTTGCATCCCCCCGGGGATGACGAGATGTCAGGAGAGACTGCCTCTGAGCGTTGGTCGGCAGCCCAGAGTGTCGAGTCTATCCTGGTCTCGATCCTGTCCCTTCTCGACGACGCTGAGATCTCCTCCCCGGCCAATGTTGATGCGGCCAAGCTCTACCGGGATGATCAGCCAGCGTTCCAGGAGATCGTCCGCCAGCAGGTGCAGCTCAGCATCGAGAGCCGCCCTGCTGGCTTCGAAGCACCCACAGAGAACCAAGCGGGTGACGATGACTTCTGGATTCCCTCGCCTGAAGGAAGTGTCAACTTCAGTGAGGGAAGCCCAGAGTCCGGACAGGAGAGTGACGTGGCAGAGGACGCGGAGGAAGAGTAGCAAGATCAGTAGAAGTGTTCCGTCGATGACGCTGGGCAGGTACCCAGCCTGCTCACGGCGATGGTGCAACTGCCTTGCTTTGTACAATCAGATCTTGGACATAGTTCCTTTCCGTCAGAAGCGTATCATCGCTTCTTCGAATGCAGTGTTTTTGTGAGCTCACTTCTCACTTGTCTCTGACTCTCACATTATCTTTCTCTCAGTTCTGATATATCGTAGCATGATCTGTAAGACAAGTGCAAGGCTAAACAGAGACAAAGGTTGTGTGGGACATCATTTTTAAATTCAACATTATCCCAAAGCCCAGGTCACTTGGCAGTACCGGTACTGCAAAATCCGAATAAGGCACAACATGGACTTTTTGAATAACTCGGTTACTTAGTTCTTTCACCTCACTCTGTAGGGACTCAAAAACCTCTTATCATGTAGCCTAGCCTCTGTCTCCCTGTCTCCCTCTCTGCGTCTCCTTCTCCTTCCACCTCCACCTTCACTAATCATTTCGACGGATGTCCGTGAGACTACACTCCCACCGAGAGGTCCAGCACGACTAGACGCTCTTCGAACCACGAAGGACGTCGACCTCATACAATGTTGTGCTAATGTTGAGGGGCTCAATCAGCAAATCCACAGTGGTGTTGTCCTCTCGGACACCCAGACGATTTGCCAACGTTTTCACGCCGGTCAATACGAGTCAAAGCGTTCAAGAAGTTATACGAAAGCCCACCCTGAGGCGCGAAAGATCTCAGTATATTCTGATTCCGTCAACTTGACGCAACTGTCTTAAGCTAACTATGAGTAGACAATAACCACATATCGCACCACGCTATCGTGCTCTTGAATGCACTTGCATGGGCTCGCCTTATCGAACATCTTGGGTAACCAGATACCACTCACATCGACTTCAATTAGTGTCTTATTTTGCTCCTTGAAGAGGTTAAATATGATGGACGAGGCATGTCAATTTCGCAAGACTCGTTTTCTTAATCTATTTGCCCGACATAAGGCGTCTCCAGGATCCCAGTTGACATAAGGCTTGATCTTGATCTGAGACTGAACGGTACACAAACTGTACTAGGATAACTTTTTTAAGAACGATCATCTAAAACCTCGATCTAGAAAGATATTCAAAGACGAGTCGTAAGACCATCCAAAAAGACACCGGCCGTAAATATGACTGAGCACTATTATATAGCTTACATAGGCACTGATCTCGTGCCCCCAATACCTAACTAACTGCAGCTACAGTCAAGTAAAGAGCCTATGACGTTGGTTCTCTGAGCTTAATGCATAAATGTATCAATCGCGATACCTTCGTTTCTGGGTACACTGATCGGTCGCAGTGACACGTCTTGTAGGAAGTAGAGACAGGTGGGACAAAGGCTGTCGCAAAGCACGAGTACTACTGTACCCTCGTATGAGAACAGGTACTCTCCGGGCAGTAACGTCCAGGAACTGTACGTCACTATATCCTGCAGTGTCTGGGAGCAGGTATGATATACAGTGGGCATCAATCTGAGAGTACTGTGATAATGATTTCTGCCGGGTAGTCGTAGGCTTAGATCAGACTGGATTGCAGGTGAACCTTGCTATTGCAAGGATCGAATAGTCCACATGCGACTCTCAACAATTTGATGGAAGCCCATCCAAGTCATTTCTACATGTACAGAAGCTTTTACACCAGGGTCTGTAAACATTCTTAGTCAACTCAGCTGCTCTTGCAAGTCCGTGGAAGGGAATTTCTCAATGAGGAGATCCCAATGACCTATATAAACTCCAGGTAGAATATATAAATTTCGTAAACCGGACTTAAAATTCACAATTAGACTGGCTAGCCGTGTTTGCGAGCACAAGCGAGTCTACCTAGATCTTGTCCTCGATGGGCTGGACGAAACCGAGCCGTCCATGTTTTCCATATACTAGCTGGAAAAAGTCACTTACTCCTATCGATTTTACAAAGAAAGGGTGAGGACGGGGGAAGTGTTATATACTCCATATTCCATTAGCTCACGGGCAATTACGCCTCGGCGTAAAAGCTAGATACAAAGAATAGACCAATTCTAGGTTATCTCGAGGGATGGTCTTTCCAGCCGAGACAAGCAACTTCGCGTTCAACCCTTCAGGAGTCAGAAGTGACCATACCCACTATTTCTCTAGTGAAGCATTAAAGCTTTTCTAATACCACGATTCGAGGTGATAAGGTATACAACAACCACACCGCTGGATACGTTCGAATCACTTCTCGTACTCTGGCTGGCTTGGATCAAGCACGTGGGAAGTCATACATTCCCCTTGTCGTAATCTCTGCACCTTGCTTGATTCGTGGCTTAACAGCGATGACTGGGAAACTTTCAATGACATGACTGAGAGACCCGCTCGTTCTAAACCATGTCCTTTCTATGACACCATATAATGGATGTCTGGGGTGCCCTTTGAAGCAGGAAATCCGACCGCAAGGACCGAGAATCTGCAACATATCCCTACAAAGTTGAGCGCCTGATTAGAGTTGCACGTGTAATCTTGCTTATTGAACTGACGAGAGTCTGGGACGGTTCCAAGGTTGGTAAGGTTACCACTGGATTTCATCGGGACTCCACGACTGATGAGGTGTCCAGTGGCTATAGCACAGGTAGTAGAACAAAGTACAAACAACGGAGATTTATCCTCTTCAATCTTTACCCACGGGGCCCCGCGAACGCATGCCAACTCACCCACTGGCCGCGGTATTCTACGAATCAGCGCGAAGGGTACAGGACTTCCACTCCGGTGAAAATCCAGATTGTCTGCATGACACCGGCACCGAGGCCAGACCCCAATTTGCAACCGCAACTTCCAGCACTTCGGATGCTCTGGGGCCGAGAACTCCAAAAAAAAAAGTGGAGGAAGAAAACCTGGAGACCTCTAGCATGTCCGAAAGGAGCTCTGTTAGCCTACAGGATCTGTTTTGTGCTTGCCAGCTTGGCTCACGACCCCACTGCCCCTCTCTTCTACTGGATGGGAGGGAACCTGGGGATGAGCATATTATGTTAAGCCTTCGACGCTCGGGCTTGTCGTACCAGACCTTGCCATGTTCAAGTGAGCCAAAGTTGCAGGGCTAGACAGATCGCATGGACATGAGGAATCCAGGGAGGCCCTGAAATATTCCAAGACTGACTATGGTGATAACAAACAATCACGGTGCCTCTCACGAATGATCTATCTGAGATGGGTGGTGGGAACTGGGCAGCACCCTGTTACGTACGGATTACGGATCCTTTTCTCTTGTTGAGCGAAAATGGGATTTTCCGAGATCCCCTGACTCAGGGAAATATCAGAACACTGGATCACCTTTACGCCACATGACTAGCTTCTCGGAATTGGATTTCCATCCCGGGACCTGCCTCTTCAGACGGACAACAATGGCCGATTTTTGCCGCGTTGACGATGCCGCATTGTCCTTTGCGAGCTGGGCCTCTTCGACGGGTCCGCGGGCAAATTCCATGGCTAGACCGAGTCTCGGGGCAAGTGGACGGCGCACATGTGAGTCTATCCAGAGCGGGCTTTGCCAGGGTGAACTCTCGTGGATTTCTCGATTCGGCCCGAATTCAACAACCAGTGGGCCCGAAAATTTGCTTGGCCGCCAGGATGTGCCATGAATACATCACGCCGTCGTCTTTGCTGCAAGGACTTGTTTAATGTTTACACGTTGATCGGTCACAACAGACCGTACTAGTCTATCTACTCACGCTTGCATAGGCATGCTGGATCGTGCCGAGGTAACCTTGCTGTACCACGATGGCCCTGCGCTTAAGCCAATATGACCTGGAGAAGCCGGCTTCACGTCCTCCCACAATTCCGATCAAACGTCCATCCGAACGCCGTCCACGTCCTGGCTACTGATGCTTTCCTTCAACCAATGACGGTATAACGCGTCGGTGAGCGACACTGGAAAATGGTAGCCTTGTGCTGGCCCGTAAATGAGGGAAGAGGAAAGAGGCGTTTACGCTAGCACTCAAGGGACCGCAGATTTTCCTTGGAAAAGCTAGTACTGTACGATATGTCCGCTCATTTTCCCAAGACCAAGGCGCCGAGACGGTCCAGCGTCTTAGGATCAAATCTTCAGGGGACTGAGCAGTGACCAGCATCCACAGCCGTCCACGAGTCCACAGTCCACAATCTACACTCCACATTTCAGAGAAGTAGTATACCGCATCCTGTGCAGTAGTGTACGCATCAATCATCGTCCGATTTGGTGGTTCCTCTCCGCACTCGCATGTTGAGTTTCTCCGAAAATTCACCCGACCGCACGATTTCTCCGGGGAACCCCAGTCCCCCCAACATCGCATCCCCAGCATTCGTAGGCTGAAATCTGCAGTCTGAGGCTCTGAGCAATGGCCAGAGATGCACCGGCGCATCGTCTCGCGAGTCTCGCGAGCCATGCAAAGATCCACCTGCAATTTCGCGCAAACACAATCACGCTGTCTCTTAAGAGTTTCCCTTACAATTGCAGCTCGAACGGCGCGATCTTTCTCTGTTGAGATCGGGCCGAAGCGGCTTCCAACTTTACGGCATGGCTGGATTTAACTTCCACTACTACCAGCCATTGTCGCGACTCGCCACAATGGGCGTAAATCTCTAGTGCCACTCTTTTGCTTTGACTTTAAATAAAAGTGGGATATCTCTTGTGGCCGCGTCCGGCGTGACAAGAGGGGTCGACTTGCGCAGACTGTGCAAGAATCACCAAGCAAAGACTTTTAAGTTTTCATCGCGGACGACGTTAGTCGTGCGCAGGATTTCATATGCAAGGCCACCGAACCGGTTAGAAGGACGTGCCACCGAACTTGTTGCATTTGGCATTGACGAGGTCACACACATCCAGCCAGGTTGATGCAATCACCATAGATGGAGCCAATATCATGGGGCGACGGTCAAAGTGGGTGCGATTGCCTCGGTGATCGTGAAAATTGCCGCGACCAACGACCATAGCGCCTCCCGAAAACGCCCGTATCATGCCAATCGTTCAAGCAGGAAAGTTCTTGAGGCCGAAGCCGAGTCCAAGTGGATTTGCTATCCCGACTTTAGCGTAGCGGCGGCCCTCTCATGGACCGTTGTCAAGTTGGATTTGGGATGTGGACAGTTGAGGGTGGAGGCGTCGGCTGGATTCTCCAACTTGAGTCCAGGGTGTACATCACGGTTGATGTATACCTAGATAGCGCGAGGAGTTGAGCTAGGTAGGTACCATTCCACTACGGATCTCGCGACAAATACGGTATGGTCTTGTCCTTCAACGTGCCTTGCCATGAAGACCCAAAAATGCTATTCTAAATAAGCTTGCTGCGCGGGCTGGGTGGCCACTACCAGAATACCAGATCAGGCTGGAAGTCCGCACCCCCGTTTATACTGGCAGACTAAAGTCTCCAGCAAGAAATAGGGTGTCTTCTGTGCCTATCTGAGACAAGAAATGACCGAACCATTGGCCCATCGACTACCCTCGACTCCATCTTCAGTACCGCGGAACCCCTCAAGGAAAAGAAATCCTGGAGTCCTCGCCCCCGCTTGCATCCAGCCGCTACCCCCGAGGAAAGTCTCTTTTTGAGGGCTGCTCGACCTCGACTGGGAAGTGGTCGCTGGCTCACGCCACGTGCACATGCGTTTGAACGTGGAGAAATGAATCTGGGGTAATCGACATGCTGCATTTGATACCGCGGGGGGCCTGTCAGGGATTTTGGAAGACAATTGATGGAAAAAGGCTTCCTCCTGTGGAGTATAAGTACCCTTGCCGATCCCCGGATATCGTTCTTTGCAAAGTATTGCTTCGCATTCTAGGATTCTCTGCCCCGGACCAAGTCTCTTTCCCAGGGTCCCCTCTTCCTTTCATTCTCAAGATGTCGCAAAAAGAGGGTGCTGGTGTGGTCCACCATGAAAGCACCTTGGACCATGTCACCCTGAACAAAGAGCCTCAGGGCCAAATCAGAGAAGTCAATGCCGCGTCGGTTGCCCTTGCAGCGGCCGTTGCTGCTCAGCCTCCTCGGCTGCTGTCCACAAACATGATCAAGTAAGTCTATCCATAAGAGGAAATCGAAAACCACGATAATGAGACGCTGACCACAACCCGACAGGCTGTACATGATCATGGGTATCTGTTATCTTGTCTCGACTATGAACGGGTTTGATTCCTCGCTCATGGGTGCCATCAATGCCATGAAGCCCTATCAGGATTCTTTCGGACTGTCCGGTGCCGGTAAGACATGGTCCTGATAATCTCGAATTTACTCCTTGCCACGGTCTCTAATTAAACGGTCACACCTTCAGGGTCCTCCAGCGGCGTGGTCTTCATCATCTACAATCTCGGTCAAATTGCGGCTTTCCCCTTCTGTGGTCTCCTGGCTGACGGCTACGGTCGTCGCATCTGTATCTTTGTCGGTTGTCTCATTGTCTGGATTGGCACTGCGATTCAGGCCCCCGCCACCACTATGAGCATGTTCATGGGCGGCCGTTTCCTGCTCGGATTCGGTGCTTCTCTCGCCAGTGCTGCGGCTCCCGCCTGGTGCGTCGAGCTCAGTCACCCAGCCTACCGTGGTACCATGGCTGGTATGTACAACAACTTCTGGTGGTTGGGTAACATTCTGGCTGGCTGGACCACCTACGGAAGCAACCTGCACCTCCAGACATCATGGGCGTGGCGTATTCCCACCATTGTCCAGGCTGGTATGCCCGGAATTGTTCTCGTCTCTGTCCTGTTCTTCCCCGAGTCTCCCCGTTGGCTCATTGCCAAGGACCGCCGTGAGGAGGCCCTTGACGTGCTGGCCAAGTATCACGGTGAAGGTAAGCCATGGCTTCTGTCCTCTTCCCTTCGCCTCCAGTTGATCGCCTTCTAACCCATCCATCATAGGTGACCGCCACCACCCCATTGTCCAGCTCCAATACCACGAGATCACCGAGCAGATCAGCGCCACCCACAACGACAACCCCTGGTGGGACTTCCGCGAGCTGGTCAACACCAAAGCCGCCCGCTACCGTCTCTCCCTCCTGGTCCTCATGTCCCTCTTCGGCCAGTGGTCCGGCAACAACGTCGTCTCCTACTTCATGCCCCAAATGATCATCCAAGCAGGCATCACGGACCCCAGCAAGCAGCTGCTCATCAACGCCATCAACCCCATCTTCAGCATGATCGGCGCCATCTACGGCGCCACTCTGCTCGACAAGCTCGGCCGTCGCACCATGCTGCTCGCTGGTCTCACCGGCGGTCTCATCGCCTACATCATGCTCACAGCCTTCACCGCCGAGACCCCCAACAACCCAAACCTCAGCTACGGCGTCATCGTCTCCATCTACCTCTTCGGTATCATCTTCGCCTGGGGCTTCACCCCCTTGCAGACTCTGTACGCCGTCGAGGTCCTGGAGAACCGCACCCGTGCCAAGGGCTCCGGTCTGAACTTCCTCGTCCTCAACGTCGCCATGGTCGTCAACACCTACGGTATCTCCGTCGGTATCGACAAGATCGGCTGGAAGCTCTACCTCGTCTACATTGCCTGGATCATCGTCGAGATGGCCGTCATTTACTTCTTCTTCGTCGAGACCGCCGGCAAGACCCTTGAAGAGCTCAAGGAGATTTTCGATTCTCCCAACCCCCGCAATGCCAGTCTGAAGAGGACAAAGGTCGAGATCGACCAGACGGGCAATGTTGTTGGCATGGAGGCATAATTCTTATGCTCATGATCAAGCTCCACCCATTTCTGTTTATTTGTTTTACGGTGATGTTTGAAAATGTGATACGAGTGGAACGTCGAGAGGCTCTGTGAGCCCTCTTGTTAATTTTACAGTGATGATATGCATGAAAATATATGCTATAATGAAGTCAATCTATCCTTGAATGATCGCGCTCGCCTCCCACTTACCAGTTAGATAGATCAATTCTAGGCCGGCTACCTGCTAATACGAAGATATTGAAAGTAGTCATTCAGGCATTACATGCTACTAGATCTCAGTCTCTTATTCGCTCCCCGAGGCCGGCCATGACCAGTCACACGCCAAGGTCAAACCTTTTTATAAGGAGCCGGCACCGGAATGCGGTTCGACAAGATACGTCGACCGAATGGTTGCCAAGTCTGTGGAGAATATAGGTATGTCACGTTGAAAGGTAAGGTTGCATACCTAGGCACGACGCTTTCAATATACCTTCAGGTCACTGCCGGTCAGAACTCTGATTCAAGGTTCTTGTGCAAGCTACTTGCCGAGTTTGCACACCAGAGTGGTGCAAGACTCAAGAAGAGAGAGAGAAAGAAAGAAAGTCAAAGGGCAAGTAACAGTCTGTGTGAGATACTATAGGTGGAGTGCATCGGATTTGTCGTTCCGAAAGAATAGTAATAAAAAACGTCCATGACAACCAGAATCATGAGCTGAGAAACAAGTACAAAGCAACTGTTCTGCGCCAAGAAGGATCCTTACATCCATTATACCCAGCGAGGACCGGCCGGTCACAGAAGGGTCTCGATAACGTCACAGCTCTAAGCGCTAATAGCATCCTTGATCTCGCTGTAGATGGCGCCGAGCTCGTGGCTCAGAACCTTCTGCTCCTTGGCAATGACCTCCTCGACCTTGCCAACAAGCTCATCGAGGTGCTGCTTCATTGAGTCAGAAGCACCAGCCTTGTAGCCGCCCTTGGACAGGATCTCGGTGTAGTTGGAGGAACCGCCACCGTTCCAGGCGAGGAGCTGGGAGAAGAGTTAGCAAGATGAACTAGATGATGGAGGGAAAAGAAGATAAGTCAACTTACGTTGGGGGTGTCGGAGGGGATGTCAGAGAGGGCACCAGAGGTGGCGACAGTGATCAGCGCATCCTTCAGCTTCTTGGGAGTGATCTCCTCGACGGCAAAGGCGGAATCAGACGCAGGCTGAAGAGAGACGTAGTAGGCCAGGAGACCAGCGATGTGGGGGGAGGCCATGGAGGTGCCAGAGATGGTGTTGACGGCGTACTTGCTGCCAATCCAGGTGGACAGAATGTTCAGACCGGGGGCGAAGATGTCAGTGCACTTGCCATAGTTGGAGAAGTAAGCACGCTCGTCGCCCAGGGTGGAGGCGCCCACAGTGACGGCCTTCTCGGCAGCCGCTGGGGAGTAGTTGCAAGCATCGGCGTTGTCGTTACCAGCAGCAACAGCGAAGTGCATACCGGCATCAACGGCAGCGTTCACAGCAAGGTCAAGAGTGCGGGAGCTACCACCACCGAGGGACATGTTGGCAACACTGCCCTTGAAGCCCTTGGCCTTGCCGTCCTTGGCAGCCTTGGCCTTCTTGATGTGAGCCTCGGCAGCCCACTCAACACCCTTGACAACATCTGACATGGTGCCAGAGCCGTTGGAGCGGAGGACCTTGACAGCGTACACATTGGCCTTCTTGGCCACACCGTACTTCTTACCGGCAATGGTGCCGGAGCAGTGTGTGCCGTGGCCATTGCCGTCCTCATCCGCATCACCTTGGGGAATCGTCTTGCCCCACGAGGCACGCCCTTCAAAGTCAACATGCTTGATGTTGGTGCCGGTGTCAATGACGTAGGCATCAACACCCTCACCACCATCCTCGGCATAAAGGTACTTGTTGTAGGTACCGAAAGAGAGAGAATCGCGGTGAGAGATACGAGCCAGACCCCAAGGAGCGTTCTTCTCGATGGCCGGGTCCTCGAGGTGATGGACCTCAGAATCCTTCTCGATATACTCGACCTGTAGGAGTGAGGGTGTTGAGGTTAGCCGAGGAACCTGACAAGTGGGGAGACTGCAGCCAGCGAAGCGAAGACACAACTTACATCTGGGTGCCGGCGAACCTGCTCGATCACATCTTCGCGGAAGTGACCGGCGTAGCCCATCAACGAGCCCGCAACGTGAAAAGTGTGCTTCACGCCGAGATAAGGGTCACTGTCGGAACCAAAGAGGGAGCGTTTCTTCAACTCCATCCGCATGGTGTCCGAGTGGATGTCCTGCACCCAGCTGTGGTGAGCGGACGCAGCCGAGGCTCCGACATGCTTCTTGAACACAACGATGTAGGAATCTGGGATCTCCTTGGCACTCGTGGAAGACAAGACAGGAGCAGCACCGTTGTGGATGGATTCGGACCAGGTGGGAGATGCAGCTGCCAGCAGCGGGAACAACGTCAGGCTGAGGAGGCCCTTCATGATGACGATTGGAAGTTGGATATGGACAAAGAACGACAGGGATCCAGAGATGTCACAACAGGATGATAGCAGAAATAGGATGGGATATCGACAGAGATGTCGATGGAGAGATGGAGATGGAGAAGGGGAAGAAGAGGAGTAGGAGCAGAAGGCTGAAGTGATGAGGAGAGCGACGTGAGGAGTAACTGGGTCACTGGGTCACTGGACCAAGTACCTTATCTAAGGGTAGCAGGTGGAAGGCGGAGAAAGCATGATGCAAGCGGGAGCTGATGAGGCAGACACCGCTGGATACGGTCTAGATACAGGCTCAAAACGAGGAATACCAATCCAAGGCTGGCACGGATAAGCGGTCGATTGGCGGTGGGTTGTCGATCCTGGTGGATCCGTCAAGAGACAGTCAAGAGACTCAAGACCGGGGTTGGGGCGATACGCTCTGATACAGTGATACGGTACCACCTTGATACGGTCACGAGGTCTCAGGCTAGGTCGGCGATAAGAGGAGCTTATCTAAGCCCTCCTTGATCGAGTCATCTTCCAAGTTCCTGTAGATGGATCTCACCTGCCTGTGGAGGCGCCGTTGCTCGGTCGGGCGGGGGTCCCCCCCCATCAAGATGGCCGTCCACTACGATCATCCTTCCAGGCTGAAGAAATCCGGGGCTGGAGAGTCCCATAGTGACGCCTGTGCCTCTAACCAAGTAGTTAGCAGCTATAGCACACACCGCACTCAAGTAGAGTCAGTACTCTAAGTAAATAGTAAGTACTACTAAATGTGTACTAGGCTACTAGCAGGGCAGTGCACAGTTCGCATTGGTTGCATGGACCCAAGCTCCAGCATGATTTCTTGTTTCGGACTCTGGAATTCACATGACTCGATGACTCAGGACTGTGTCGGACTGACAGAAAGCAGGGACTGCCTGATCCTCTTTGGCTCGCAGCCATCTCGCCCCCCTCGGGCTTGCATGGGATGACGAATTGAGGTGATCGGACGGAAGCTACGACTAAGGGAGATTCTCACAAGGGAGTAAGGACCCTGTGGCCTGCGCCTCCTTCCGGGTACCTGGCAGGTGCACCGATCGAGTGGGACAAAGCATCTAATTCGCGGTAACTATGGCCTGAGGGTGAAGTCCTCGATGGTCTTGCAGGCATCTTTGCAAGTCGCGTGCTTTGTTCCTCGGATGCACGCATCTACCTACGTCTAAGGTACCGCTAAATAGGAACTCTAGCTCCCTCGGCGTAATTCTTTGGGTACTACAGCTACGTCGAGTAAAGTGCAATCGAGTGGAAGCTCCCTGAGGTGGTGTCTGGGAGCCATTTAATCTTATCCGATCGACAGATACCTTATATACAGGTAGTTTACCTATCACGGCAAGCTGTGGATCCAGTAACGTGTGCAAATTTCCTGTTTAGGGTGTCACGGACATGTCCATGAAACATCCTTTATTATCGATGTGAGGTTACTGGGCATACGCGTCTTTCAGATGATCTTTCTGATAATTTTCCATCTCATACAAACTTTCCATCAAACCGGCTGCTTTCGGTCTGCTTTCGTGGTCGCATATGTCAAGGTTCCCGAGGGAGGTTCTATCGGTCGCAGTATGGATACCACCAAGCCACCACATCATACTTTACCTAGCATACACTATAACTACAGTATGCTCTGTACAGTCATGCACTAGTGAGTCGGCACTACATATGTAGCTAGTAGCTACTAGCTACTACATTACGGACATACTACTAGATTGTGGACACTGGACAGTAGACACTGGGCTAGACACTACAGTAGACACTAGACAGTGACACACCAAGGCGCTGGATTTGCCCATCTCCTACCTTCGTTACGAAGGTAACCTACAATAGCCTACAACAGTACCTCAGTGGGGGTATACAGAAAATAAACCGTCTTCAGATTCCAGGCGGTTTCCTGCCCGCCCTTGCGACGGAAGCTGGAGGTTGCTTACTCCGACGGGACCAAGTTGGATCCGACGGGACCGCGCTTTTAACTGGGAGTGGAGGCGGTCCATGAAGGTGGATAATTGGTTCCAAGCACCCGATGATATGCTGAGCACTTCCTAATTCCTAGCTCCTACTAACAGGTAGCTGTGACCCTACCTGATACTTTGCCTGGGTTGAGGATATTTTTTCATGGCCAAAGTTTGTGTACCCTTCATCCGACAAATGCCTCCGGATGGAAGAGCATACCTGCTCATGGATCCATGCTCCCTCAAGTCTCACTGAAACATCTCAGATATGAAGATATAGGTATCCTGAGACTGACTCGGCTAACTGCCCCCGTTGAACCGCACATGAACCTTCTGAGCCGGTACAACCAACGTGCCTGACTCCCCGTCGTTTGAGAAGAGGTTGCAAAAAGAACTCTACAGGAGTAGGACCAATGGAAGTAAGTGGAGGAAAAAAAACCATATCCGACTACCAGTGACGAGGTGGGGTTCACCTACTAGCACTGGACGTACTATGACCAGGCACTGCGTTTGGGCGTTTTGTCTTGCCCTGGTAGAAGCCATCGAAAAGCCCGCGATGGACGTTCGACTTTGAGGAGTCCCAGTTGAGCTGACGAGGAAGATTGCTCGCGCTTTGCCGGAGAATATCAATGAAGAGACCAATTGTTTCTATAGCGCCCTTTATATCAAATGGTGAAAACGAATGATGGCAACTACAGATGGCTCTCTCGTGGCCTAAATGATGTCCGTTGGCCTCAAAGGAGAGTAATTGGCTGTCAGTGGTGATAGGGCGGCAATTCCATGTACTTGACTGCCAATAGAATGACAGAAGAGAGCGGAGAGAAGGTTAGTAGTAGCTGAGACAGGTAAGAGAAGTATAAGAACTATCATGATCCATGAGGAACTAAGGATGTTTGTAACAGCAGCGTCGGGAGTGCTTCGATGTGACGTCAGTCCAGAGCGGCCGGGGGCGGTCAACAACAGTAGTCAAGGTGCTGCCTGTTCTGGCCCATCTGGTGCTGGAAGCACATGCACTCATGCAGTAGTTAGTCGTCGTAAGAAGTGAGGTGCATATAGTCATATAGAAAAATGATGACAGAACCAGGTATTGGGTGTTGACGGTTCGTACATAAGATACCCCATGCGTGGCTTACATAGACCTCCAGAATGCGTGCCGTATATGATGATTGATGGATGTCTTGGACGATCCCCACTCGACCTCGACAGACAAACTGCCCGATAAGGTGATTGTTGAAGGGTCTCCACTGGATGCTCGACGCAGCCCCCATCCCCATATTCCGTATTGACTTGGTTTCAGAATTCATCTGCTCCCCGATTTTGGTCACCTGATTTGACTGATTGTGTCGGAGCGACCACCTCGAGCATTTCCGGTCGAACAAGCAAGTGCGGCAACTGCCAGTCGTCGCCCACACGCCGTTGATCAGAAAGCGGGCAAGCTGACCTTTCCGACTGCGCACACGCATCCCGCAAATCTTCGCAGATCTGGTTGCCAAAGTCCGCTGACCTTCTTCTCCCTCGGATGGCCGTGTTTCAATCGTCCCGCTCGACCTGCTGAACAGCCGTGAGTACATTTCAATGCGGACCGCTTGCCTCGATACGCCAATTGCGCACTCACGGTCTCTGGTGGTCACACGCCATCGGACCGGTCGTCGATAAGATTTGGCTATGTCTCCGCCGCCCCTCCTATCCGCCTCCTCATCCGCCTCGATCGACTGTCATGCAGAGGACCTAGCACCGATTGTGGACCAGCTCAGGTCTCTGACCACGGCCGAGAACCCCCAAGTACCTGACCTCGCAGCGGCGATTGAACCTCTGCTTCGTCTTCGTCATACGTTCATCGACGATGCTCGCCCGCGAGTCGCAAAAGATGCTTTTCGCCAGATGGCGGGATTCCAAACAATATTGGAGCTCACAAATCAGCTTGCTGAGATCTATGATCCCGACGGCATGTCAGATGACGAACGCAAAGGTGTTTTGGCAATCTACAAAGATGCTCTGGGGACGCTCGCCGAAGCACTGAAAACCCACCTGGGTAACAAGAGGTACTTTGCGCGAAAGATAGCCGGCGGGGGTATGGCGGCATTAGAGCGATCGCTTGCGACCCTCACAAGGAAGGTTGGCAAATTTGAGAGCGATGCGCAGCAACTCTATGGCGCCATACTGGCCGCAGCTTTATGTCAGGAAACGGCGGCTACAACTTTTACAGCAATGAGTGCCAAATTCGGGGGGAAGGAGAGCGTCCTCTCACCACAAGAGGTGCGCAGCGCTGTCGACCAATTTATGGGATCCGCGGAGACAGTCGAGGTTCCCGAGCTTCTTGGCTCCTTGGTACGCGTTTGGGCAGCCGAGTCCGCTTCAACAGGATCAGAAAGCGAGATCATGCGCTTGACCTTTGCGGCCTGTCTGGGCCAATTGGCAGCACAGTCTCGTAGAAACGTCGTTGCGTTGCATGCCACTGGTATGCTGACTGCTATTCTGTCCATCTTGTTCCGGCAAGGCTACTCTGAAACAGAGAGGAAACTGTACCAAGATCTGGCTCATCATCTGAGTGTGCAAGGCATCAACACCCTGGACGATGCTGTTGCTCTGTACCGCCATGCTCACGATGATTACCGCAACCTCGAGTTTCTACTGTCGGCGCTGAAATACTCCAAGGAACCACCATCTATACAGTTCGACCTGTCACTTCACGGCTTCTGTTCAGTTGAGTTTGCGACTCTTGGTCGGCCGTTCCCGCCGACTTCGTCTGCCGGGTACACCCTTGCGGCCTGGGTGCGTTTTGATGAATTCGATCGCAATACGCACACCACCATCTTCGGAACATTTGACGCGAGCCAGACTTGCTTTGTTCTGGCCTACATAGAGAAAGATACAAGAAAGTTCATTTTTCAAACCTCAATTCGCGGGTCTCGGCCAAGTGTACGCTTCAAGTCGGCAACCTTCGAGACAAATCGGTGGTATCATATCTGCATTGTCCACAGAAGGGCAAAGCCGGCGCATTCGTCGCGGGCTTCGTTGTTTGTGGATGGCGAGTTCATGGAACAGCTGAAGATCGATTATCCCACTACCCCAGTCAGCAACAACCCACACAGACCGCCTCGGATACAGGCCTTCTTTGGAACCCCTCAAGATCTTGCTATGCGCCTTGGAAAGGGCGTTTCCAATTCAAGATGGTCTCTATCGAATGGCTTGCTGCTCGACGAAGCATACAGTGATGATCTGGTTGCGGTCTTCTACAACCTTGGACCAAGATACTTTGGAAACTTTCAAGACTGCTTAGGATCATTTCAAACGTACAAAGCGTCTGCCACCCTGAATCTACGCAATGAACACTTGCATCCTGGAAGAGAAGAGGAATCGGATATCGTTACAGCCATCCGAAGACGGGCCAGTAGCCTCGTGCCTGAGACAACAGTCGTGATAAATCTGTCTCCAGTTGCCGTCCTGGATAGCAATGACGGCGGCAACGTCGACGAGTCGCGACTCAGCAAGTGCCTTTCCAAACAAGCTGCAAAGAGCCTACAACATATGACGAAGGCGGGCGGCAATGCATTGGCAGTGAACGGAGGCACTCCGGCAATTAATGACGGATTGACGCTACCACAAGGAGTCGGGGTTCTCACAGGAGAACCAGTGGTGGCGGTACCTTGGTCAATGGACGATGCGAGCTGGTGTATAGGTGGCTGTGCAGCAGTTCATCTCAGTCTGGTTCGAGCGGCCGACTCAGCACAGGCGACTCGTCTCGCCGTTGAAGCACTTTATGAAGCCGTGCAAGACAATTGGAGAAATAGCGAAGCTATGGAACGAGAGAATGGCTATGGAATCTTGGCCGTCCTACTGCGCGAAAAGCTAGGTTTTCAAATAGCCAATCCTTCGTCTATCGGGCCATCCTCAACCATCAGCGTACCTGCTGAAGAGCACAACGATCTCATGCTTGACCTGCTGCGTCTCACGCTAAGGTTCGTAGGTTATGACTTTGAACACCCAGATCATTCCATCATCGCGAACCCTCTGGCTTATCGTGTCTTGCTCGTGGACATGGACATCTGGAGATCAGGTGAAGGAGACGTGCCTGACTTGTATTATTCCCAATTTCGTACATTCGTGTCCGATAGCAACTATCGCCGCTTCAATGCCAAACGTTTCGGGCGTATGCGTGAGTTCCCCTCTTTCTTTGATCGTTGACTGCCCGTGGAATGTGCTGCTGAATATCACAGGCGTTAGCAAGAAGTTGCTCGAAACTTTGAAAAGCAATGAGTTGGCCGACGAGTCAATCCGTCCCTGCCTAGGCTCATTTCAGGCTTTTATGGAGAGTAGTCTCTCTCCTGATCTTCTTCGCTCACTCGCTCTGTCCATCACGTTCAATTTACATCGACCCCGAACACCATCTGCGCTTCACAAGAAGAGAAGCCTTCGATTTGCTGGTCCAAGCTCGCCCAGGCCTTCATCATCGAGTATAAGCCCACCCACAAAGGTTTCCGGCACGACACTAGCGATAGAGATGCTGCGACTCTATGCATCGGTGCTCTGCAATGCCCTCGATCTCAATCCGCTGAAAAGGTTTGCCAAGGCAGTCACAAACAAGGTATGGACACTATGTCCTCTCTCTTCTGATCTCTTCGCTTATTCGACCCGTAGTGGCTGTTGTATTTGTCTTGCGAGGATGAACCAGAAGTCGTTGTGCTCGCAGTCAAGATTCTTGCACGACTACTTATTGTTCACGGGAGCAGTTACAGCAAGAAATTCTCGGACAAGAATGGTGGTTATACCGTGCTTGAAAAGAACCTGGGCAAATGGTGGAATGTACCCGTTCTGTGGCCAATCTGTTTCTCAATTCTTTTTGGACAGGACCTTGCGGCTGTCGACCTTGACCGTCCATTTACCGCCGCGGACTTCCTCAGTGTTTTCCTTGAGGAAGGCGACCTCCGGATTGCGTTCCCTGAGATGCTTCCCGTCATTATGAATATGCTCAAACATGCAGTGGAAAGTCTTGTATCATTGGATGAGCCTACTGGGCAGGACCCAGTCAGTTCCGATGTGTCGAAGAAAATTCTCATGTCTGCGCAGAAATCTAAAAGTAAGTCTCCAAGTTTGCATTGAGCACTTCGTCATGTGTTCCACTGACATCCAATCCTCTCGCAGTAACTAGCGCATCCGAGGTCCTTGTGGAAGGAACTTGCATTGTGCACTCGATTGTTGCATTTCTGGAGGGCTTGTCCAAGGAGTCGAGAAACTTCCGGGACTTCACAATTCAGTCTGGCTATGTTCAAGAGATACTCGGTCTTCTATGGCCCGCTGTCGTTGGTGTTCAGCCCACAAACGCAAGCTTTGAGCTTCATTCGCGACACGGCGACTTGAATCTTGAAGAAAGTAGCTTTCTAACACGTCCCAAATCGAGCCGCAAAAACAGCTCGACGCCACTGCAGGTGAGCATCATTGATTCTGCCGAGAACCCCGACGAGAGTGCGGACTCCCTGCAGCGCCGCTCGTCATTTATACTTGTCTCTTCCGATAAGTTCAAAAACCAGCCCTTGTTCGCGCGGATTCAAAGGGCTGTAAGCGTGAGCCGTCCGGCCGAGGAATATTCAAGGATTCACCTGCTGGTCAAGTCTATCGCCAGCCTTGTGCTTGACGTGTTTGAAGAGCAGCTTCTACAACGCAAGGATTTTTCCGGACTAGGATTATACCACAAAACACCCGCCGGTAACCTAGACAATCAGGCTGATTTCAACTCATGGCTTTTGAGCCTGTTCCTGTCGAGGCTAGAGGGTATTCCCTCAATACGACCTCACCTTCTACACGAAGCTCGGGCCCTGACGAATATCGCGCGCTTTGCCACACATCTCACAGAAGCTGTGTATGAAGGGTGGTTCCTCAACGGGGGTGCTGTAGTTCTCGAATTCCTGGGAGTGATTCTGGAATACATTCAACGTCCAGATGTATCACACATCAAGACCATTCGCTTGTGTAGCCAGTCCGTGGCAACACTACACACAATGCTTTACAGGATAACCCTTTTCCAACTGTCCGAAGCTCATGATTCCGAGACTTTGTCTGTTCTGCAGCGCCTGAGCTACTGGCAAGTTGTCCTTCTCGCTGCCGCTGAAACGCAGCCAAGAAACCTGCAACTTCTGTGCTTTCTTCTCTACACGCGGCTTATTAGCGCAGACAATCAAATCCGCCTTGCTGCCGCTAGTCTTTGGCGAATGATCCTGGTACAAAAGCCTCAGGATATGTCGAATCTCTTGCGTCATGGTTCAGCTCCTCTTCAGCGCCGACTTACGGACGTGTTCGAGGCACTGGCTGGCCTGGATGATGAGAAGTTCTTACGTGAGATCGATGACGAACGGCAAGATCTTGATGCCTTTTTCCTGGGTGTCTTGTCCCACCAATGGGAGACTTTCGTCGCGGATGAAAATGTGAAAAATGAAGAGTCTGCTAGACACAGGATTTCCAAGCGCAAGGAAAAGCTCAAACAGTGGGCTCAGCTGGAGAAATACGACGAAGACGTTCTTCGCAAGCACGATGCCACCCTTCCACATTGGATATCCAATATTTCGGCATCAGAATTCTTGAAGTCTCAAAGGTTTCTTCAAGATCTCCAAGATAACTCGGTTTTCATGTGGTCAGCCTTCTCAAATCTCTTGTTAGGCTTGAAGAGGCCCGGTGCCCTTTTCGCGGAAGACAAAGAACGCAATTACAAACTCGATCAGACCGAAGGTCGCAGCCGCATGCGCCTGCGAGTTGTTCCGGACGAGTCTGGTGAACGCCAAGATTATCAGCCAAAGCGAAAGGCTTCCGAGCCTCCAGCGCCCAAACTTGACCTCCGACTACGCGCGTTGTCAGCGGGAGAGATGGCTTCGTCGCCAAAGGGAACAATTGCGAAGATAACCACCGGGGAACCCCGGCAGCAAGATGATCCTTCGGAAGAAACAGATGACCGCAGCACAATCGAGGATGAGAAGTTTGAAATGGTCGATGATCCAAAGCTTGAGCTTGAGGATTATGAGGACAGGAACCGTCGGGTGATGCGCTCCCTTCATCGTGGGGATCAGGTCCAAAGCGTGTGTAACATGTCTCGAATCATCGGCCTGGAAGCTGTAGAGGGTCTCCTGATCCTCGGAAAAGACTGCATCTACATTCTAGACAACTTCTTTCAAAGAGCCGACGGTGAGATTGTGAATGTCTGGCAGGCCCCTCCAGACGAACGTGATCCCTACGTACGAATGATAGCTGGCAGAGAATCGAACGACCGTCGTTCACACGAACACGAGACTCGAAGCTGGAAGTGGGCCGACCTTGTTAGCGTCTCGAAGCGCCGATTCCTCTTCCGGGACGTTGCTTTGGAGATATTCTTTACGGACGGCACCAGTTATTTACTCACGTTCTTCGCCGCGCACGTGCGGGACAATCTTTGCACCCAGCTCGGAAACAAGGCTCCACAGGTTACCGGAAGTGCAGGTCACTCGCGTCCCGAGGATATCTGGAGATTTGAGACCCTTCGCAGTCAAGAGGATGCGCCGCAATCTTTGGGCTCCAAATTTGCAAGTGTTTTCGGTCATCTACCTGCCAATCCCGCTACGCGCAAGTGGGTTCGCGGGGAAATATCAAACTTCCACTATCTCATGTTGATCAACACCCTCGCTGGACGAACATTCAACGACTTAACCCAATATCCCGTTTTTCCGTGGGTGTTGGCTGACTACACCAGTGAAGAGCTCGACTTAACCAATCCTAAGACGTTCCGCGATCTTTCCAAGCCTATGGGCTGCCAGACTCCAGATCGGGAGATGGGTTTTCGTGAGAGGTTCAACGCTTTTGCGGAGATGGGTGATGACAATTCTCCACCATTTCACTACGGAACTCATTATTCGTCCGCCATGATCGTGACCTCTTACCTTATTCGTCTGCAGCCGTTCGTCAAATCGTATCTTCTCCTACAGGGTGGTACATTTGACCATGCTGACCGTCTATTTTACTCTATCCGTAAAACTTGGGAGTCTGCATCTCGCGGAAACATGACAGACGTCCGCGAATTGATACCTGAATTTTTCTATCTTCCCGAATTCCTAATCAACTCCAACAAATACGAATTTGGAATGTTGCAAAACATGCGCACCGCAATCGACTCTGTTGAGCTTCCGCCATGGGCCAAAGGTGATCCGAAGATCTTCATTCAAAAGCATCGAGAAGCTCTCGAGAGCCCTTACGTCTCTGAGAACTTACATCACTGGATCGATCTTGTTTTTGGCTGCAAGCAAAAGGGCGAGGCTGCCATTGAGGCTGTCAACGTGTTTCATCATCTCTCATATAAGGGAGCGAAGGACTTGGATGCAATTTCTGATCCAATGGAACGATTGGCGACTATAGGTATCATCCACAATTTTGGTCAGACTCCCGGCCAAATTTTCCACCGAGCGCATCCTCCGCGGGAGGGCCAGAAGTATCGCGTACCTCGATTAGATGCCCTGGCGGAATCGCTCACACAGATGCCCTTGTCTCTACTTGGTGAGTTGCTCCAGGTTGACCGTGACTTTCGATGCGCTGAGGCTAATCAAGGTTCCTCACTAGATATCGGTGAACATGTCACAACATTGGCTATGAAACAAGATCGACTACTTTGTACATCCGCTCTCCGTATTAACGTACCACCAGCGTACGATCAGTACCTAGAGTGGGGATTCTTTGACGGAAGTGTCCGCTTCTATTCCGCAGAAGGGCGCAAGGTACGTGGTAATCACCTACATCTGATTTATGATACGAGTGTCTAATCCATGTTCACGTTGCAGCTGCTGGGACATTTCGAGCACCTCCATATAGGCCAACTCTCATATGTGACTTTTGCTGATTCGAGGACACTTGTCACTTGCGGCAACGACTGCACGGTTTCCTTGTGGACCGTGACTGCGACCTCGCGGGCAGTTGACTTGCAGCCTATTGGATCTCTCTTCGGACACCGAACCCCGGTGACAGTGCTGGCTGTCTCCCGTTCCTTCAGTACTCTGCTTTCCGCATCCAGTGATGGTCAGATCATGTTGTGGGATTTGAACCGCCGTGGCTTCGTGCGAACACTACCCGGAGACGGTGTAGTAGACGTAGGTTCGGTGCTGATTTCTGATTCACGTATCCTAGCTAACGGCTGAAATATCAACAGTGCGCTAAAGTCAATGACGTGACCGGCGACATTGTTGTGTGCCGAGGCCGCCGACTCACCATGTACACTCTGAATGGCGAGGTGGTGATTGATCAACCGGTCTGCGACGCACCCGACGACCGGGTCTTGTCTTGTAGCTTTTACGAGGGTGTGCAGAATGAATGGCTGGAGCGCGAACTAGTGCTAACCGGTCATGCTCGCGGCGTGGTCAACATCTGGAGCAAAGTTATTCGCCAAGGTATATTTGAACTGGAGCTCATTCGTCAGCTTCACCATACCGATAGCAGCCGTGACAATGGCGCCAACATTCAGGCTGGTATCAGTTGCATTCTGGCTCTTCCGCAGGTGGTGTACACTGGAGATGAAGCTGGTCGAGTGGTACGTCACTACGCTTGGACGTCCCTTCACTCGAGACAAACTCGTCGAAGCTGTCAATGTACAATTTGAGCTAACGTGATTTTCTCACAGTATGAGTGGAACTGTATTCAACGGCGCTGAAGCCTGCTCAGAGTGAGATCTTGGACCTTACCCCCTTTGGGGTATGGGACTCATGATTCGGGCCCTACGAGTTATCGTCTCTCCCGTATTGCATCTCTACATTTCCGACACACGGGATATGGAGGACATGTCATACAGGTCGACCCGATAACAGGAGTCCACTACTGTCTATATCTGTTCTTAACCCCCTACAACAAGAAACAGTGATTCGATTGGAACTCATTCAAGGCAGCCCAAGGGACGCGGTCCAATCTCCACTGGTTGGCACCTGAGAGCCATCATTCCCCGGATACAGTGAGAATGGTGCATTGACATCACCTGTACATGTCTAGATTTAGAAGACTACATGTAGTCATGTACTTTCCAAAATACATAACACGGACTAGGAAAATAGCCGCGCTACAATATTAAGGAGCCGGTAGTTGACCAAGTGCGGGTGCTAGGTCAGGTACAGCGAGCGGATGGGGCATCACGGGGTGGTGGATGGGTTCCCCAATTAGCCCTTTGGTGGAAATCGAGCCCCTGGCCGATCTTTCTTCCATCGCGCCGCCTGAATTATTCGGCAAGAGCACCCAGCACGTTTTTGAAGGAGCGTTTGTGTCTGACCAGATTTAACCGGGTCTCGGTGAGCATGGCGTGAACTTCACCGTGGCAGTTGTGGGCCGTTGGCCGGTCGACTTCCCTCCGCCGCTTCGGGTTGGGCTGACTCGGTGCAGAGTGCTCCGAGTTACATATGATCACGCGGAAACATTCAGAGACTGGATAGGATTCGGATGGGTTAAGTCAGCCCCAAGAGAACGGATGATTGTATAATACAATGGAACGAACACAAGAGTAGTTAAGGTACGTTCGAAGTGCCGGGAGTCAACAAGCACTCGAACATGATTATGGAGGGCTGGGGATGGTCATTATGCGGTTATCAATTTTGCCGGGGACATCCGGCTTTCAATGATGGGAGCAAGTACAAGCACTGGCAGTAACTAGGTAGTACATAGTACAGACTACAGAGTACAGAGTCTTTGATGGTGGACCACACAAAAGCACCCATCCTGTTGCAAGACTTGAAGTATGGTACATTGAGCCAGCCATAATGGGCTGTCATATTGTGACTGGAGTCTGTCAGCAGCTGGATCATCCCTGTCCATAATGATTACTTCACCGTTCGTCTTTCGCATGCGTCTGGGACTTTTGGCTGCCGCCAAAATACCCACGGGTGATTTCATCGGGCCCGTCATTTGCCCCACTTCCCTCAACGCTGATGTAGCCAGCTGGGAGGTACCCCGTCTCACTACGGCGTAGCCAGATGACTCCCAGGTACCCCCACCGACCCGCCAGAGAGGCATCGCCTCTCCAGTTCCAATGCCCCTCCGCTAAATAGTGTCCTGCTCGCCACTTCTCTTTCCTTTCGACTCTCTCCCCTGAACTATCTACAACTCCTTCCCTTTCCCAAACCACTCAATTCTACTTGAACGTCAACGTTGTCTCACCACACATATACTCCTATCCATCAACATCATGTCTTCTTCTCTCGAACAGCTCAAGGCCACTGGCACCACCGTCGTCTGCGACTCTGGTAAGTTTCTCACTCCGTTGGGGGTTGACCATCATGCACGAGGAAATAAAATTTGAATACTGACATTGAATGCTTCTAGGTGACTTTGCCAGTAAGTAGTCTCTCTTCGCATCGCTTGGGCTGTCGGGACACTTCACTGTGTCCACGGCGCACCATCGCGCCGTCTTCGCGAGTAGCCACTAACAGACATCCTCACAGCCATTGGCAAGTACAAGCCCCAGGATGCCACCACCAACCCTTCCTTGATTCTCGCTGCCTCCAAGAAGGCCGAGTACGCCAAGCTCATCGATGCCGCCGTCGAGTACGGCAAGGCCAAGGGTGGCTCCATCGAGCAGCAGGTTGAGGCCACCCTCGACCGTCTCCTTGTCGAGTTCGGCAAGGAGATCCTCAAGATCATCCCCGGCAAGGTCTCTACCGAGGTCGACGCCAGTCTGTCCTTCGACACCCAGGGCTCCGTGAACAAGGCCCTTCACATCATCAAGGTAAGCTAGATCGGGTCCTAATCCCATTGCGTGAGTTGGAGTATCCCTGCGATGAGAACGCACGCTAACGATCTCTTTTCCCGCCACAGCTGTACGAGGAGAACGGTATCTCCAAGGACCGCGTCCTGATCAAGATCGCGTCCACCTGGGAGGGTATCCAGGCTGCCCACATCCTGCAGTCCCAGCACGGCATTAACTGCAACCTCACCCTCCTCTTCTCCATTGTCCAGGCTGTCGCCGCCGCCGAGGCCGGTGCCTTCCTGATCTCTCCCTTCGTTGGTCGCATCCTTGACTGGTACAAGGCTGCCCACAAGCGCGACTACACCGCCACCGAGGACCCCGGTGTCAAGTCTGTCCAGGAAATCTTCAACTACTACAAGAAGCACGGCTACAACACCATTGTCATGGGTGCCTCGTTCCGCAACGTCGGTGAGATCACCGAGCTCGCTGGCTGCGACTACCTGACCATCTCCCCCAACTTGTTGGAGGAGCTCTTCAACTCCACCGCCGATGTCCCCAAGAAGCTGGACGCCGCCTCTGCCACCAAGCTTGACATCCCCAAGCGCAGCTACCTCAAGAACGAGCCCGCTTTCCGCTTCGACTTCAACGAGGAGGCCATGGCCGTCGAGAAGCTCCGTGAGGGTATCTCCAAGTTCGCTGCCGATGCCGTGACCCTCAAGCAGATTCTTGAGGAGAAGATCAAGGCTTAGATTGATGAGCCAGCGGGACTGGACGAGACCTCGGATGGGGTCTGACCGACCTCACTATCTTCGACTTTTGTTACTTTTCATTGTTTGTTAAATTTCTCACGTGATATGTTTATGTAAATTGGCGATCACCAAAATGGCTCGGGAATTCGGTAGATACGAATTGATGAATTTATAATTACCTTTCTCCCCCTCGTAAATCCACATTTGCCTGGAGTGAGAAACACCCACAGATATGGAAAATGGTCAATTGTAAATGCGCTGGATACTCGGCACGATTGGACTTGGGGTGGTTATTGGAACTGCCAGACCGCAATTTCAACTGGCAGATCTATGAATATGTCAAGACTCAAGACTCATCCCGCCTGAGCGAGACGTCAATGTATGTCACATTTAGAGTTTACATTTTTTTCCGTTGAGAGTCACACATCAATTGTTGTATCCTGTTACGCCAGATTCGAGAAGACATCGAAATTCGTCCTCGTAAATGTGAAAGGACGTCCGAGTCCGCCAGGTAGATCTACAACATCATCTTGGTATGCCTGGTGGACACACAGACAAGTGATTGTATCGGGGGTGCTCTGCCGAGTCGGATACCGATATCGCCGTATATCCGAGGTGAAGCACCCAGGCGATCGAAGGACGAGCCTGGCCTGGCCTGCTTAGTTATGAATTGGAGGATGTGCTGCGCTAAGCTCGATTGAGCCTTCCTTCATTATGGGCTTCCTAAGTCAACAACAGCTGGGCGAGAATTTACCCCCGCAGTCATCCGAGAGGGGTTACACGAGTATTCTTCAAAGCGGTCAAGGATTGCAATTGGGCTGGGAAACATTGAGCGCTGGAAAGAGGTCCAGGCAAGAATTAGGGAATGGATTTGCTGAAAGCCAAAGAAATTCGACTTCGTATCATCATTCAGGAGTGCTTGATGCACAGACTGTTGACTCGTTGCATCTAGGCTGTAGCTGGTAGCCGATCGTCGTCACATATGGAGAGCTCCCGAGTCTTGCAGAAAGATGTTATGTCATTTCCCCTCCTCCCGATAGCCGCCCGCTTAGGCAGGTGGGGGATGGGGGATGTTTTGGTATGGTTTGGCCCTTTTCCATCGACTTCCATCTGCAGCGGAAAATCGTGGCCGCTTCGTAGTCCCACCATGTACCCGAGCCGTGTATCGGCACGGTTACAGATTCCACTTTACCGTACAGGAGCTGGCCGGAGAGTCACGTTCAACTTCATCCACCTTATTATTGTCCCCCATCCCCGCTGTCCTACGCACCCTTTCTGAAGTTTTTCTTCTCTCCTATCCTGCCTAATTGATCCCTCCGGTATCCCCAATTTCTATACCTCATACATCCATCCATATACTCATCAAAATGGTCAAGGCTGGTAAGTTTGCCTTCCTCTGCTTGGTTTGGAACAGGCCCCGATTTTGAGTTCTCTCCCTTGGCTGTTCCCCATGGCCTCCCCGCACCCTTCATTGGCTCTGAGTTGAACTGCACGATCGGCCGAGGACCCCCGGGATGAGCACATTTGAGCACCTTGCGAGCTCCCTCAGCCCTACCGGCAGGTCCTCGCGAGCACCAAGCTCTCCACTGAAGCTTCCAGGGTTCCTGCAGTCGGTGGGCGTCACGGGTGGAAATGCATGGTCACGGGAACGTATCATCGGGATATTGCTCTTCAGTCATGTTCTTCTATACCGACAACACAGACGCTGGGCCCTTGGCGGCCGATCTGGGGTCACTTGTGGCTCAGGACGGTCGTTCTTCTGCGATGGGTGGCTGTCACTGGATGAGCAAGAGGAGGAGGTGATCTCGACTGAGTCTCACATTCCATGCACCCGACCCTCAACGCTATCTCGCAGTCTTTGAACTTATCACCTGATCAATTATGTATTTCGAGTGCTTCCAATCTACATAAATGCTAATGTCCTCCCTCAGTTGCTGTCGTCCGCGGAGACTCCAAGGTCTCCGGCACCGTCACCTTCGAGCAGGCTGACGAGAATGCCCCTACCACCATCTCCTGGAACATCACCGGCAACGACCCCAACGCTCAGCGTGGTTTCCACGTGCACCAGTTCGGTGACAACACCAACGGCTGCACCTCCGCTGGTCCTCACTGTAAGACCCCTTCCACTCTGGGCTCAGATCTCAGGTCTCTACGTCGACGGATCACATCCGTGCCACGCAAGACACATCCAAGGTGCACATGAACTAATCAAACTCTCTTCGCTGTCATCTAGTCAACCCCTTCGGCAAGACCCACGGTGCTCCCGAGGACTCTGAGCGTCACGTCGGTGACCTTGGCAACTTCCAGACCGATGCCGAGGGTAACGCCGTCGGTTCCAAGCAGGACAAGCTCGTGAAGCTGATCGGTGCTGAGAGTGTTCTCGGCGTAAGTTGGGCCCATCATTGACATACCCACTGATCAACCAAATTGATTTGGATGGCTAACTATTGTCTGTGAACCAGCGCACTCTGGTCGTCCACGCCGGCACTGATGACCTTGGTAAGGGTGACTCTGAGGAGTCCAAGAAAACTGGTAACGCTGGTCCCCGCCCTGCCTGCGGTAAGTCGACCTGGTTCTCTACTGATTTGCTCCTTGAGCGCAATTCGCTGATGAAGTCCACAGGTGTCATCGGTATTGCCGCTTAAATAAAATCAATATCTACAAATTTCGTATATAGCGTCGGGTTTCTCAAGTCCCCACTTGCATCACGTTCGAAATTATCGTGCAAGTGAAGTTGGAACTTGGGGAAACTCTTCTCTATCATGACTAGATTGAATATGAATGACCAAACAACTCTGTCTCATGCATCTCGGGCTTAGTTCTTCGATCCATCCCGCTTGAAAGAGTAATGGAAGGTTGAGCCATGGGGAATTCTCTTGGTTTCGCAGACCGAGTAAGTAGACGTTTTCAAGGGTCACGCGTCCCTTGAGCAAGGGCTGTATCTGACAATTCTCCCTCTTCATTGCACATGACACGTATGAAGGTCAATCTACAGTGGAAAGAACCTTCTAGGCGATGCACAGCTGGATGCCAGCACATCCTGGATGTTATGAATCGTGCTGAACCCTACAACGTTGCGATTTCTCCCGCCTGGCCCATCTCACTCTCTTTTTTCTCTCCCTCTCGACCGGCATCTTCGCTATGTAACTTTCTTGTCCTATCACCCACAGTGACTTTCTCAGTGTGGACAGACTGTGCTTCAATCCTAAAATTGATTTCCGAGCTATGCGCGACTAACCAAACATTCGATCAAGTGTATATCTTTCCTCTCTGTGAAACTTTGGAAGCGTCGTGATACTGCAGAGAATTTACACAATCCATCGACAAAAAACCTGTAATGAGCCCAGCGAGTGGAATACTCTCGGCCATCACTTGTCAAACAACGAATTAGAAACTCGCCTATCGCTGTGGTTCAGAGCTTTCTCACTATATTCCAGACCCTGTACACATTCCATGAGTACATCATGATCCGAGTAGCTGATCCGAGTGGCCAGAGCCAATACTGTGGACTATTGATGGAGGTCAAGTCAAGCCTCGCATCGCATGCAAGGAAAAGAGAGACGGCGGTCAGCCTTCAGATGGTGAGGTGAGATACAAGAAAATAGAAGACGGATGGGATATCCAGAGCACAGAAAGAGGGGGCACACCTCCGGACGATAAGTAGAGGATAAGTAGAGGGTAGAAAGCCCTCTACTGACTCCAGCTCGTCCTACCTTGGGTAATGGAATTTGCAGAGGTAGGAACCTTAACAACCTCGGATCTCTATTGCACCTCTCCTAGGACTAGCACTATCGTTGCTGGTGTGGATGACAAATCGTATGCCTTATTGAATGCCGCGGGCAGGTAACTTGATGGAACAGCTAGAAAGAGATTGTCATGTTCCATGACTCTATTCTTTGCAAGGGTTTCTAAGAGTTTCAAAGATGTGTATGTCTAGGTATTTGCTGGGGAATGTGGTTTTCCTACGACGTTGATCCGAGCAAGGCCGGATTTGTCTTGTGGTCTAACATTTCCTGACATTTCTCTCTCCCCTATCTCTTCCCCTCCGTGCTTCCGTGCTTCATTATCTCGGCTTCGGTATATTCGTTGGAATGGGCAAATTTACCTGAGCTTCCTTGTACGGAAAGTTCGCAATTAGACTCGCCTTGAGACAGTCCCGTTGCAAAGACGCCGAAAGGTACCATTGCCATATGAGCACCGTGCTCATACATCTAATGTTGCACCACCACATGATCATGGTATCATGAGCTAGATACTCAACAAGGAAATGGAATCTCTCCCAGGCTCAAAGCTTTCCTCACTCTCTTCAGAACTTACCCTTGCTATTGATACAGCCCGAGAATCTGATCACTGATCGAAGCAGTGAGAGTTCTCTCTGCGGGTCTCCCTAGCTAAAGTGCCAAGCAAACATTTGGAACATTAGGCATGCACAACCCAGTCATAGGAACTCGGACAGTACTTAACTTACAAGATTCCCTGTCACAGTGACAGGTAGCAAACGGCTCGTACATTGGGGAATTTGAAGTTGTGAAAGATCATGCTCAGTGTCTTACTTCCTAATATTCTGGTTTGGTCGTTCGTTAAAATTGTATTCACTGTCGGCTGAAATATATGTCAAGGATCTTTGAGAAGCGGTTTCATGTGAAGGGTATAATTAACCTAGACCTTTAACTTGAATTCGACAATATCACCTACCTGGGCTTTGGTACCTATGGAACGGTATTTACCGCCCTACGCGTGAAGCTGTCAGAGTGAGGCTGGAAGACAAAGACACCATAATATATACGTTGATCATGTATCAGTCATTACATGCTTACATCGATCTAGGAAGCAGGCTTCGTGGCCAATGAGAGAGTGGTCGTTGAATGTCGAAAAGAAGTACGGGGAAATGATACCATTCAAACACTTAGAAAGCGGATTCATTGATGTCCACGACGATGAGAACAGATTATCTTCTCTCTAGAGCTTACGCCTTCCATTGACACCACCTTTCATCGACACAGGAAATAATCGGACCAGTGAGGATCGTCTCGGTATCCACAAGCTTCATCTCGCACTGAAGAGGAAAGTCTCCGATTGACACCATCTACCGATGCACGAGCATTACCCAAACCTGATTGAACCTGCAAGAATCTTCTCGTCCACTACAAGGTGAATACATAAACAGCGAAATCTCCCGGATCGTTCCTTCCCCCTCTTCTCTCCATCATCACCCCTTCGGACCGTGAGTCTGTGACTCAAACCAAACAACCCTTCGCGGACTATGACTTGACTCAAAGGATCACCCATGGGGTAGTGACTTCACTCAAAGCATCTGACCTGACCCAAGGCACGTCTCCAAAATTCGAAGCCTTTCCTCGTCTCTCTAAAACTGGCACCCTCTACCGATACAAAAACATTATGCCAACATGGTCGGACCAACCAGCGAGAATATTCTCGTGTATTTCTAGATCAATATATAGACGTCGAAATTTCCTAGGAAGGTCTTTCCTTCTCTTCTCTCCCTCATCACCCCTCGAGCTATCAGCATTTAGCTGAACAAATTGCTACAGCCAAGTAGGAGAGAATCTACCTTTTTAGCCTCGCAATTGCCTCTGCTAGCGGTTCACCATTGAGGAGAATTTGGACTCTCTACTAGGATGAGCATCAATGTTCCCGAAAAACGAGAACATCTTCATCTTGGAGCATCAAGGGCTTCTGAGCATTCGGATTGCTATAAGTGCGAGGAAGAAGGATGAGTCACTAGAGCGCAAAACAGGGCTTGAGTCTAATTCAGGAATCAAGGAATAAGAGTTCTTATGCGACCCCTATAGTATATTCGAATCCATAGCTGAATATACAAGTAGAATGCCAATGGATAGTTACACCTACCAAGTAGGTGTTTCTAGCACAGTTGCCCGATAAATTCATGTAATGAAGACCATTGAAGCGAGGGTGTAGGTCGACAAACGACTGGCGTCAGTTCTGATCTCACATCCCTGACTATCGAACCTCTGGTTACATTTCATTTGTGTTACACGTTTCAATCGTATCCATTCGAATTGCCCGGTGAACTTTCGGAACCATTGATTTCACGGCATCTCCTTTGAGCCAACCCGCAATCCGTGCGTGGCTGCGTGGTCCGTGTTCCAAATCATTAAAGACCAAGAGTCAAAGCCTCGCAGCTCCCGTCTAGACCGCTTTCCCCACAGACAGCGGCCACGTTTCTGCTCCGAAGCTCTAATGATTTCGCCGCAGTTGCCCCCTTGGTTTCTTTTGATCACTTCACCCTATCCTCATCTTTGGTTCTTTGTGCTTCAGTCCTGATATCACTCTCTAGCTGAGGCAGTGGTCTTCAAAAATTCATTCGCAATGACGTTTGAAGCCCGTGTGAAGTCGGTCCTCTCAGGCGACACTGTAGTGTTGTCCAACCTCACAAACCCGACACAAGAGCGTGTCCTCTCTCTAGCTTATGTGTCTGCGCCCCGATTGAGGAGGGAAGGTGACGAGGTATGTTCTTATGCTTGCTTCTAGCATCCAACACTCCGTTTGCTGCCTTATGCCCTGCTTTCCATTCCAATTCCATCTCCACCCTTTCACATGTTTAGGGGTCGCGTGCTCAGAAATGATGTCTATGCAATCAATTCTGGAATGCATTGGCTGATCACTTCACAACACTTTAGCCTTACGCTTTCCAATCTCGCGAGTTCCTCCGGGAACTGCTTGTCGGCAAGGTCATTCAATTCCACGTCGTCTACTCCATTCCCACCGGTGCCAAGCGGGAATATGGTATTATTCGATTACCTGGGTTTGATGCACAGCTCCCCGATATCAGCGTGCAGGAAGGCTGGAGCAAGGTCCGTGAGGAGGCTGGAAAGCGCAGCGATGACTCCGAAGAGACCCTGGCGCTGCTGGATCGGCTCCGGGCCCTTGAATCACTCGCTCAAGATGAGAGCAAGGGTCTCTGGAGTTCCTCAGACAAAGGTCTGATTGACACCACATACGAGCTTGCCAATGGACAGGAACTCGTCACGCAATTCAAGGGAGAGCAACTGGAAGGCATCATTGAGAGGGTCCTGAATGGAGACCGCGTGGTCCTTCGTCTCATGGTCTCACCCACCGAGCACATCCAGACTGTGGTCGCTGTCGCTGGTGTTCGCGCTCCTTCCGCCAAGCGTACGACCGCCGATGGTAAGGAGCATGTTGCTGAGCCCTTCGGTGATGACGCTCAGCAGTTTGTTGAGACTCGACTGCTCCAGCGTAAGGTCAAGGTCTTCCTGCTTGGTGTCACCCCACAAGGCCAGTTGGTCGCGACCCTCCTTCACCCCAACGGTAACATCGCGCGGTTCCTCCTTGAGGAGGGTTTGGCTCGCTGTCAAGACCACCACTCAGCCATGCTTGGTGGAGACATGGTCCTGCTTCGCCAGGCCGAGCTGAAGGCAAAGAATGCCCGCAAGGGTATTTTCACCAGCCACGTGGGACCCAAAGGCACGGGTGCCGCTGCTCTGGACTACACCGTGAGCCGGGTTCTGAATGCCGACACTATCTTCATCCGCAACAAAGCTGGCCAGGAGAAAAAGATCAGCCTCGCTAGTATCCGCCAACCCAAGCCTTCCGATCCCAAGCAGGCTCCATTCGCCAATGATGCCAAGGAATTCCTGCGCAAGAAGATCATCGGGAAAAATGTGAAGGTCACAATCACCGGCAAGAAGCCAGCTAATGAAGGCTATGAGGAGCGTGAGGTGGCTACCGTTGTCCAGGGTAACACCGACATTGCATTGGCCCTTGTCGAGGCTGGATATGCTTCCGTAATCCGTCACCGCATGGATGATGATGATCGATCCCCCGACTACGACTCTCTCCTCGTTGCTGAAGCCGAGGCTCAACAAGAGGCCCGTGGCATGTGGTCACCTAAGCCGCCCAAGGTCAAGCAATACCAGGACTACTCCGAGAGCGTGCAGAAGGCCAAGCTCGAAGTTGGCATCTTGCAGCGCTCTAAGCGTGTTCCTGCCGTCGTCGACTTTGTCAAGTCCGGTTCTCGTTTCACTGTCCTTGTGCCCCGTGAGAACGCCAAGCTGACTCTGGTTCTGTCTGGCATCCGCGCTCCCCGCTCCGCTCGTGGCCCCAACGACGTTGGTGAGCCCTTCGGTCAGGAAGCCCACGATCTCGCCAACCGTCGCTGCATGCAACGCGATGTTGAGATTGACGTGGAGACGATCGATAAGGTAGGTGGGTTCATCGGCACCCTTTATGTCAACAAGGAGAATTTCACCAAGATTCTGCTTGAGGAAGGTTTGGCCACCGTGCATGCCTACTCCGCCGAGCAGTCCGGTCACGCCAATGAGTACTTTGCGGCCGAACAGCGTGCTAAGGATGCACGTAAGGGTCTCTGGCATGACTGGGACCCCAGCAAGGAGGCTGCGGCCGAGGAGTCCGAGGCCGCGAATGGCAACAGTGATGAGACCGCTGCTGCTGCTGTTCCAGCTCGTCGCAAGGACTATCGTGATGTCATGGTCACTCATATTGACCCCGAGACTGGTCGCCTCAAGTTGCAGCAAGTGGGCAGCGGTACAAGCGCTTTGACTGAGCTCATGAGCGCTTTCCGCGCCTTCCACATCAACAAGGCCAATGACACCTCCTTGCCCGGCCCTCCCAAGGCCGGCGACTGGGTTGCAGCCCAGTTCACCGAGGATGGCCAATGGTACCGCGCCCGGGTCCGCCGCAATGATCGCGAGAAGCAGCAGGCCGAGGTGCTTTACGTCGACTTTGGCAATTCCGAGACGCTGCCCTGGAAGGCCCTGCGTCCTCTGACAGAACCTCAGTTCTCCGCTCAGAAGCTCCGACCGCAGGCCATCGATGCGGTTCTCTCCCTCTTGCAATTCCCTACCTCCCGAGACTACATGGATGACGCCGTGGCTTTCCTCGGTGACCAGACCTTTGATCGTCAGCTGGTTGCCAACGTTGACCACGTGGAAGCTGATGGCCTTTTGCACGTCACCCTCCTCGACCCCTCGGTCTCCAAGAACCTCGATCACAGCATCAACGCCGATGTGATCAGTGAGGGCTTCGCCATGGTTCCCCGTAAGCTGAAGGCTTGGGAACGCGCTTCTACCGAAACCCTGCAGCACCTGCGTGAGCTAGAGGACGAGGCCAAGGCTAACCGTCTGGGGATGTGGGAGTATGGCGATCTGACCGAGGACTAGAATCAATGACTCCGATATCATTGAACACTCCGTGTATTTTCTCTTACGAACTATTTCCGCAGGGCATCATTGCCTTTTGTATGTACAAAACCTTGGGCGGATCATGGAGATCCGGGTCGATCTCAAAGCAAATTTCTTGGCCTTTTTCAATCTTTACCCTTTTCAATGCGCGACCAGTGGTTACTATCCTTCCTTTTTGCAAACATTGTTGATCAGACTACCAGCTTGATGCTTAGTGACTTACAGATCCTCAAAATTCAAGCATCACTAGTACGACAGTCGAGTCAGAAGGTACATCAACCTCGTAATCTCAGTCTCCTTACATGATCCAGTTCTTTGAGCCTGGTGCTCATACTACCGCTACACCAACTACAGCAACAGGATCCTGTACCTCGGGAGTGGATCGGGTCAGCCGCGTTTCACTACACTTGCGATAGAGTTTCCGCCCGTCGGTTTGGTCGGCAGAGGCGCAAAGAGCATGGACAAGAAAGATCCGGACCATCTGCTAGGACGTGTAGATCTTTGGACCAGAGACAGATCCAACCACAGTAAAGTGGAGTGAGTCAAGCGTGAATTCATGCGCATTACATTTCTCAACATGGCCTCGCCAAGGCCATCGTGAGCATGACTTTCCACAGCTGTAAAGCATTCTGACTTTCGGAGGGTCTTGATGTGCTGTACAACATTGCCCCTGAACAGAGCGACTGTCACAAAATATGAGCGGTCAGCCGTCTGATTGATAATCCAGCAAGTGAGAGCCGTGGCACCGGAAGGTGTTCGTCCCAAAGGTTCCCGACCAGAATTTGTTTTTATGGCTGACCGCCCGATAGCGCATCCGCCATCGCCGACGACCGTCACTAGCGTCATCTGCAACGGATTCGAGACAAGACCAAAGAAGACGATATTGACGACTTCGATCGGGCTTTTGTGTTTCCAAAACTGAACTGCGCCTTCGCTCGCACAGTCGTAAAGAAAGCCTTGTCTCTGAACCTTTTCGATTACCACCGTCAACATGCTTTGGCGGACCAAGTCCCACCACAGTCAAACGTCGGAGCAGGACTTGTCCCGCACGACGTCAGCAGCGAAGAATGATGCGGCTGCGTCGGCATCCCAGGCTGCGGGCACGGCATGGTTGGCGGGCCATCTGCATCACTTGACGCCGGAGCAGGAGGCGAAGCTTGAAGAGTTCAAGAAACTTTGTGCGGGGCACAAGTACTATACCCCCGCTGTTGTTGACGCAGATGGCGTTGAGGCTTCGCCGGCGAGTCATGGAGATGCGACGATGCTGTATGTTTGAATTCTGTGCTCCTCTTACCTCAAGATTTCCACTATCAATTCTGTGCTCAAATTCTAATACACCTGTTACAAATGCGACGGTTGGGCTAATCATGATTTCTTTTGTTCAGGCGTTTCCTGCGAGCCCGGAGATTCGATGTGGAAGGCGCATGGGGCCAGTTCAAGGACACCGAGGATTGGCGCAAGGAAAACGATATCGAAGATCTGTATGCGAACATTGCAGTGGAAAAATATGAGGCGTCGCGACGAATGGTACGTGCTATGTGTCCAGCAATTGATTCAAGTAGCCGATGCTACCTAGCCCACATATTGACACAATATCTCTCTCACCACAGTACCCACAATGGACTGGTCGTCGTGATCGCCGCGGTATCCCCATTTACGTATTTGAAATTCGTCACTTGAACTCGAAACAGATGGCTGCTTATAACGACACGATGAACTCGGCCAAACCCGAGACACACAAGAAGTCATCCGTTCCTCCGCGACTTCTGACTCTGTTTGCGCTATACGAGAACCTGTTGAACTTTGTCATGCCCTTGTGTTCGGCGCTTCCACGTCCTCACCCGGAGACCCCTATCGTGTCGTCGACCAATATTGTGGATGTGAGCGGCGTTGGACTGAAGCAATTCTGGAACCTGAAGAGCCACATGCAGGATGCCAGTGTGCTGGCCACAGCTCATTATCCGGAGACGCTTGATCGGATTTTCGTACGTTCTGCCAACTCTCTGCTTCGCACTTCTCCTTGTGTGGACATTGACATCAAAACTAACCGGATGTTTCATTTCGTAGATTATCGGCGCACCTAGTTTCTTCCCCACTGTCTGGAGCTGGATCAAGCGATGGTTTGACCCCAACACCACGTCGAAGATCTTCATTCTTTCAGCTGCCGAGGTCAACTCCACTCTGACCTCCTTCATGGAACCCAGCAGCATCCCCAAGCAATATGGCGGTGAATTAGAATGGCAATGGGGAGAGATGCCCAACCTGGATGTGCCAGCCCATGAGCTTGTTCACGACCTTGAACAGCCCGCAGCTGATGGATCGCCGAAGAAGGAGCTTCTCAAGGGACCAGTCCTCTTCAAGGGAGACACCGTTGAAGTTTTGGGTACAGTTGATGGCACACCGCGCCGACAGACTATTCCTGTGCCGCGAACCCAAGATTCGATTCAGGCGACTCAGGTCCCCGCGAGTACTGCTGCAGCGCAAGCGAACGGCGGTGCGGAGACCACACCCAACTCTCCGGTTGTCGAGGATGAAAAAACGGTCTTGGACAACGCTCCCGTGAATGTGGAGGAACCCCAGACCACAACTGCCACTGCATAGAGATATGAAATACATGCAGGTCTGGGTATCGTGTCAATTTCTCAATCCTGGCATCGATGCTTGCCTATTGATTAGTATGTTCATTTGAGCTCGGCTACGGGGATGCAGGTGCAGATGACTGTGCTGCGTAGACCGAGGCTTGTCCGGGCCAATTCATCATCCCTTTCCTTCTTATTGAACTTTGATTCTCACATGTGCAGAATGACACAATTTCTCTGTATAGACTGTCATTCCCCACTTGTCTCTATTCCCCTTGGCATTTTATCGACTGATTGACATTTTCTTCTTTTACCCCGGCATATATCTACGAGAGTGAGGCCGGGGGCCTTTCTTGAGCATATCCATGATGTTTCTACACCCAGTCTTGCATTAATGAACGAGGGAATTTTCGGGCCTTTTTCGATCTCCTGGAATTTTACATCGCAATCCAGCACATCAATATATTGCTGAGCATATGTATGATCTCCCGTCATCTATCCATGATACCACCTCAGACGTGCTCCATGTCAGAGGCCATGATCCAGCTACTGGACGTAGTCTTCCAGATTTTAAACCACGCCTCGACAAGCCAAAGCCCACATGAATGCGAAGTGGATTTTTGATTTTTCTGTGGCTGGCCAGGATCTGGGTTGAAAATTGTTATTGAAGCTGAAGGTTTCTGGATTATGCCCATCTTCTTGCCACGGATTCACAGTACAGAGTACAGACTAGTGTTTAACAGCCCTTCTGAGTTTTTACGTCAACAATTATCGGCTCGATTGAACAGTGAATTTCAGATCTGGCATTGCTGCTTTCAATGCTTAAGACCCGCAAAACTTCAAGCTGTTCTTCGTTCGTTGAACCTTGAAGCAAGACGGGCATGAGACGCAGAAATGGAAGCAGGTGAAGGTAATATGGAGTCACGCCCCTCAGCCGCTTGTCAGACTCGCGCCGTCTGACTTCTGATCCAATCAAGATAGGCCGCGGTGCTAGCATAAACACCATCCTTATTATGTTTCCCACATCCCGGTTCCCATGAGACCACTCCGACCTGCTTGCCCGTGCTGGCATCAACGAGTGGGCCACCACCGTCTCCATCACAGGCACCCTTACCACCGGCTCGCACTCCAGCGCAGATCATCTGATCATCAAGCGGATGCTGATCAGCGTATTCTTTGGCGCACTTTTGATGATCCACAATGTTGACGTATGCAACCAAGAGATTCGAAGGCATGGAACCGCCTCCGGGATAAGTGGTTCCCCAGCCAGTGACGGAACATCTGGTGCCGACCTGCGGTGCATGGTCGGTCGACAATGGCAGTTTCACCGCCGCGACCCTGGATCCGAAGGTCAGGCTCGAAGCGAGCCTCAGAATTGCCATGTCATTAGCAATGGACTTGGCATCGTATCCGGCATGTGTAATGACCTTGGACACTTTGACCAGTTGGCCGCCCGAGCTACGATTCAACGAGCCCGCGCGGACCCTCAAGCGTTGGGCGGACAGCCCGTCCACGCAGTGAGCTGCGGTCAAGATGTGATTTTGATCGATGATAGAACCACCGCACCAGTGAGACGTGGTTTGGACCGAGACTTGATACGGGAATTCGCCAATGGCGGCATGTTGACCGCCGACGATGGTGTCGTTGGCGAAAGTCAATCCGACAACGGAGAGAAGCAAGGTGGTCACAGTGTATATTTTCATGTTTGTGCTGGATAAACACGGCGATTGAAATTGATGATGTTCCTTGACAGCGAGACGGAGCCAACGGGAAGGACGTCCTCTTTAATAACTGGCAGGAATGTCCACATTGTCCCCTAAAGAGTTACTCGGTGTGTTCTCTTTCCCTCGACGGATCAAAGCCGAGGGGGATCGTTCTTCAGAATAAAGTTCATTGACCAGCCCTTGCAGCCAAGCTCACCCTGTTCAAGCGGACTATGAATCAGATTTGGCTGTACAGGTAGGGGGTCTTGAAGACTTGTCGTCCATATATGTACGCTTGATTATCGGGAGATCTGCTCCAGTCTTCAATGATCGACATTCTGGGCCTGCAAGATGGCCCGCTCCGAGCTGGGCCGAGCCCCTCCGATAGCTCGAGACGCTGTCACGCGAATTTCAGCTCATATCATGGCGCTGGACAGGATATCTAATTTTCCGTGTAAAGATTGCAGTGGAACGGAAGAGGGTCGCTCGAGTCTGCCCTCCAGGAGATGGATGCGTGGCGGTTGATCACAAGAATCTTCGTTTCCTTGAGACTGATCGGTGTATAGAGGCCGTCACATGTCTCTCAGAAGTTGACCACGTTGGAAGTTACTTCAGATTCATGGCCTATCCGCATCGCTAAGCGAGAACCATGATCAATCCTCACCGACAAATGTTGGGTGGGTATGGAATTGACCGATTCGATTGACAATGGGGTGTTTACCTTGCTGATATGACTGGAGGAATTACAGAGAAATGAGGGCCCGATATGGGAGAGTAGACGACGCGATTCCAGACTGAAGAAGTGTTGTCGAGGAACATCACATGACCGGATCGGCCGCCTGGGCCCATCGGGGCATGTGAACCCAACCTGTTCCAGAAGTCGAGTCCGCTTCAGGTACTAACCTTGAGGCCAAGGTAATGTGCTTTACCGAAGCAGTTGAGTGGGCTATCGGAGAGAGATCTATCTCCTGTCCAGAGAAAGAGGTATACCAGCAGAATACCTGACCTGGCAGGTCCGCAGACGTATCTGGACCTTTTGGTGTGACAGATCATCGACGGCCCGACACTTCAGCGCTGAATCTTGTGCGACATATTCCACGTTTCTCGAACTACACATGGATCGACGGTGGAGATCATTCATAAGGACGGGCTGTCTACGATATAGCCTTGACATGTCCACTACTGTGGGAGTTGGTGGAGCACCGCACTGTCCGCACATTGCGGCGCAGGCCAGATTGTGCCCCTGTTCCCACTCTTTTTCCCTCCACTCACACCACGGTTGGATTAACTACGGGTCTGGGGCCCCTCACCCTCAATTTGATGTCATTCATCAAGGATCCAGGCCTACCTTCGGGACCACGTTGATCAAATCCCTCGTGATTGTACGCCAAAATCTGCACGCTATTATTCTAAGGAGCCCGACTCACATGAAGACAGGGAAAGAATAGTGAAAGGGGAACCAAATGAGCGTGCGATCGACGTCATGCGCCCGGTGCCTTTCAGCCCCATTCGGATAGCTTCACTTGTGCGGAGGCGGAGAAAGTGGAGATTCACATGCCTCTCCGACGACACCTCGAGGCGGTAGGATGCATTCTTAGAGCGCCTCTGCAGATGTCTAAGGATCGACGCCCATCGGCCGACTGCCTCGTAGCCGAACAGCGACGAACGATGGCCCGCCCTTTCCCCAAGATCGAAAGGATCGGCATGTCTGCCCGCTATGGATGGCGCTAAGGTGAGTTAGATTGTCGATATTGTCCCGGGCTTTGGGCGTGATTTAAAAGCAACAAGAGGCCCAAGGGTCTTTCGTACAGATCTGGTTGTTGCTCGCTAAGGTTTTTTGCAAAGGTTCGCGATTCAACATGACGACCGAGCGAAATCCCAAAGATTCCATGAAGTCAACCTGGCGACTACAGGATCGCTCAGGCTGGACATTTCACCACTGGTTCTATGAGGTGCTCGGCATCCACCCAGAGCACCTCGATGCCGATGTCCCTGTCCATGTGAAGGAAGATGCAGTGCCATACGTTCCTGACTGGTCGATGCATCGCTGGGTGCTCACCCACGCCGTGATCCCGATCCTTCTACAGCACGCCTTTGTGCAATATACGGGCCACAACCTGGGCCCAATCGGTGCATTCATACTTTACAGCATGGCTTTCAAGGCCATCGCCATCCACGAACTCCACGTGCTCCGACGCCTGGGGCACACCCATGGCTTCCTAGATGGCGACAAGCATGCTCGAGACGGAGTACCCGACGTCGGCGTCGCCAAAGTGGTTCGGTCGCTCATGTCGACGTCGACTTTCCGGCCTATGTTTACCGTCTTCTTCGCTTATCGGACGGCAGAGGCGCCCTCATCCATGAGCTTTGCCTGGCTACCGCTGGAGATTGGTTTATACGGCATCATTCTCGACTTTTGGTTCTACTGGTATCATCGCGTCATGCATGATTTCGACGGTCTATGGAAATACCACCGAACTCACCACTTGACCAAGCACCCGAACCCACTGCTCACGCTTTACGCCGATACCGAGCAAGAATTCTTTGACATTGCCGGTATTCCCTTGATGACTTACTTTACTATGAGACTCATGGGCATGCCAATTGGTTTCTATGAGTGGTGGATTTGCCACCAGTATGTCGTTTTCGCCGAGCTTGCCGGTCACTCAGGTCTTCGTGTCCATGCTTCTCCGCCCTCAACCTTGAGCTGGCTTCTGCGATGGTTTGACGCCGAGCTCGTCATTGAGGATCATGATTTGCATCATCGTAAGGGATGGAAGAAGAGCCACAACTACGGCAAGCAGACTCGATTATGGGACCGTATCTTCGGCACCTGTTGTGATCGGATCGAGTCGGTGTCGGCTAATGTTGACTATGTCAATCAGTCTCCTATGCCGTTGTATTGACCGAGATAGATCTGGGAATGGGGAAGGAGAAACTTGTTGCTATGAAAGGCATTATGTCCATGAATTGATGATTGTGTACTGCGATGTACATATACGGGAACTTTACGAACTAAGACGCACTCTCACCTAAGTGAGACTGACAATCATCCCGACTTCGGCCCTGGCTCCCGCTTACTTTGCCTAGATCCATAAATTGTACTACTTCCCGATAGTCTATCCGTATGCTCCATTTATGATATATAGGACGAGCAGTCACACATGGAGGACGCCGTGCCGAGAACCTAGTAAAGGTTTAAACACAGAAAGGTTCGTATTCAATGAAGACCTGGCCGAATGTATGTAGGTAGTGCTTGTCTAAGATGGACTACTCTGCCATATCAACCCAGAATAATCCTCATTGCGCTACGCTCAATTTCAAGTTCCTAGGCTGCAAAACCCAGTTCTTTACGATAACCCGTAAAAAGGCAGAAGCAATCGGAACAGAAAGAGTAAACCGAAATGAGCCAGACTTCGAGTTCGATGACGACTTGGACGTACCAGATAGCACCAAGCTCCATCTCCACTCCTCCGTTCCTGGTCTTCCCGGTCTTCCCGTCTCTCACTGATTTCCCTCCAGGCAGACAGCAAGTGCAACACCATGAGCCTCACTGTTGCTCGAGTTGCAGCAGCACGGCTGTAGCAGAGTGCAGCGATTCTGTGATGGAGTTCAACTGCTCGCTAACTTTCACTGCTGTCATCATGTCGGTGGAGGCTTCTGGAGCCTTCCCTTGCGCATCGATGACTGTTTGTAGGACCTGGAGAGTGGGGTCAATTGCCTCGTTGACTCTCTCACCCAAAATTTCATAGACATGGTCAAGCATCTGGGTGAATGCCTGACTCGCCATAGCATGATAACTTCTCACAAGACCGTCCTGCCCAGGACCTCCGCTGGTAACTTGGTCATCTATGGCCTTTTTCCGTCGCTTGTCGCTACCACTTCCTGTAAAGGGACAACCCACGTGAGTCGCAATTCTCGCTGATTATACGAAAACCCCCATGAATTCGAGCGCCTACCTCCTTGTCCGTTCGCATACTGATATGCGGGAAGCATAAACTCGGCAATGAAACACGTCGGTCTGTTAGCACCGACATCTATCATGTCACTCTGGATGTTCCTACAGTATATTTGTCACTTAGTGAGATTTCGAATCAGCAATTTTAGACGATGACTGGGCAAACTGACTTGTACGCGTCATTCACCGCATTTAAGGCTTTGTTGAAGCACGCCCAGACTTTGTCTCTCGTGAGGTCAACGTTCTTCAAAATGGCTTCGCGAATCTGGTCTGGAAAAGTCCTCGATCCTAGAATCTCAAAGTCAGGTTGCGGTGTCAAACTGCAAGCAACCAGCGTCATGGTGTCCGACTTGCCTCGGAGCGACTTGGAACTGGCGAGCATAAGATCGTCCACCTCTTTTAACACTCTTTCCATTTCCTGATGAAACGCCTCATGAAACGCGTTCCAGGCAGTGGTCAATGGCTCATTTCCAGGCTCGAAAAGCTCGGCGTTCCAATCATGCTCCCCATAGGCCGCTGATTTATGCTTTCCCTTTTTCCGACAAGCCGCAGTAAACGAACCATGTGACCACTTATAATAATAAGAGTCAGCAAAATTGCCTTTTCGATCGTCATTTTACGCGGAGAGGTGTAATACATTTCGAACCCAGTATGAACAAGATAATTCGCAATGCTCTTGCCATGCCTCGCTCTCAGTGTCTAAGCAGGTATCAGTAAATCGTACGCCATAAGCAGAAGGTATGCCATAGAAAGGTATTGTTACCGATCGCAGTGAGAATACGACGTTGGAACATTCGTTCTAGCTCCATTCGACTGCGTTGCACAAGTCCACGATGTTCATCTTGGAAAGTCTGCCCAAATGAAAGTCAACGTGAGATAGAAAGTGATAGAATCTCAAGCATGCTGGAAATGAAGTTTTACCTGCTTCAGCTTCCTTTGCATCAACGTGAGCTCATCTTTGATCACGGCAGCTTTCTTCTTGGAGGTGGTATCGTTCGCACCAAAAACCCATAGTTTTGTCGAGGCAACAGCTGCGGGAAAGTCAATTCTCAAGAATTGAGCAGCTTGTTTTTTCTGGGCATCTGAAAGAATTGATCGACAATGTTCCTGGAGTTCTGGGATTCCACTGAGCTTGATATAAGCTTGGCTCCTCTCATCATCCGCTGCGCAATTATCTGCGTAGAGCTTGTTGCTAACGCAGAAGACTTTCATGCCCCTGCGCGAAGGCATAATAGACATCTCCACTTCCGTGCGTTGATTGCGCTTAGATATTAGGAATCTCTCTTTCCTAGTGTTATTCGATAGCATCAGCTGTTGGATGACGTCTCCCGAGTATGTCAATTGATGAACTTACTGATACACCAAATCGTCCTCCTCCTCACTATGCCACAGGTCAGTACAATATTTAACTGTGTCTGGAGCTCGTGAGCGGATGCTGGTCTCACCCTAATTGACCGAGTTCCGCGTAAATCGCATCTTTCTCTGCCTCCTTGGCTTTGTTGGCAAGGGAATTGAGAGTCTTGCGCTTCTTTTTAATTTGCTTTAGCTTCTCGTCCCAGTCCTGGGTTACCAAGTTCTGGCTGGCGTCCCCTCTGTCCCCTCCAGCCCCGGAAATTTCCTGTGAAATGAATGTTGTAAGAAAGGAAAATCAACATAAGATAAGCGGATACGCGCCTCTGACCGAGTCACAATGAGAATTGGCTGCATATTGGTGATTACTCTCCACTGCATTTCTTCGATGGTTTCATCGGCCTGGCACCGAGTCATTCTGGTCACATAGGCGAGGACATGGCATTGAGACCGAATGTAGTTCTCGGAGGCTTTCTGCCTGGTGTAGTTAAGATCATGCATCCCTGCGAAGTGATATACAATGAATGCCAAGTCTCTCAAGGTAAGAAGAAGAGTAGCTCCTACCTGGCATGTCTGCTAGAACCAGTCCAGTTTTCAATATCGGGGCATCGACGTACGCTCTGTATCATTTTGGATATAAGCACCTTGTCAACTTTGTTTTGGGGAGGGGGGTTCGGGGAATGGAAGGACAAACCGGATTAATCTGATGAACGGCCAAATGGCAGGGAGTTCTCCAAGATTGTCACTTGTCAGCCGGTCCAAAAGCGCCGTGAATGTTTGAAAGTTCTCGGCGGCTTCCTTGTACCGTACAGCATCGGGGCCGCCCGGACGATGGATAAGACCTCGCTTGACTTCCTTCAATAGTTCTGCGATGATCTTGCTTTGCGTATTAGGTCCGTCTCTAGTGTCGGGCTGATCTTCCTGTAGTAGGAACTTATCTGTCGGCTTCTGGCCACCTTTGAACAAGCTGTCGAAGGTTTGGTGAGCCGAATGATTCGCCTTCTTTAAGTAAGCCCTCTCTTCAGGCGTCAGTTCATCCTCGTCGTCTGCCCTTTCATGAATTTTGTCCTCGTTGTCATCGTGACCGGACTCTATTATCTCCGTGCCGTTGTCGTCATCGGGCTTTTCTCTCTCGACCTTCATCGGCCTTTCGAGCTGAAAATGGTACTGTCGGACACTCTCAAGATGTTTTCGAAGAAGTTCTTGCATCTCATCCGAGCTCATATATTCCACCTCGATTGTGTAATTCTGACTGTGTTGTTCATCCAGAGCGCGATATTCAACGATGACGCAGGTACAAGCTGTAGCTCCGTCGTTCTAGAGTTTCTGTCAGTGATAATACATCGGGATTGTAACAAGGTGGAAAATAGGGCTTCGTTACCGATCGTGCGAGATTCCCTGCAGCGAGAATCGAATTCACCACTGTGCTTTTACCTGGATTGATGTCAGCCACGACGGGAGAGGCCCAGAACAAATTCCATCGAACCCAGAAATAAATATTGATTCATGCATACCCACGCCGGTGTTACCAATGAGGCCGACTGTTCGCGTTTCGGGGTAACTAAAGCTGCCCAATTTCCGGACCATCTGTCTTAGCCGATGAAGCTCCGTCTTCGGGTTCTTGTCAAGCTCGGAAACGCCCATGATATCGGCAAGCCGATTGAGCTCGTCCAGCACACCTGCCATCTTCGCCGGAAGCTGCTCGATGTCAATTTTTGGGTCGGACGTGAGTTTGCCTTTCAAATCAACTGGTTCATGGCCAGCCGGCGGATCTGGCTCTGAAAAAGCAGAGTGCGTCTTCGTGTCCCCCTTCTTCTCTTCTTTTGGGACAAACATTGGCGAAAGTGATCTTGGCTGTGAGCTGACGCCTCCATCAGGGCTTGGGGACTCAGCCATTTCAGTGTCTGCAGTGTCGGCCATTGCAACTTCCATGCTGCGCGCGAAGCAAATAGGACGGGGTATTTTTGAATCTTGGATGTGTTACAAGTGAAGGTTTGACGAGTTGGTTGATTCGAAGTGTGAACAGGACGTCTCTGAGTTTTGAACAGTTCAGAGTCAGAAGAGGTGCTAGATTTCGGGGCAGCGACTTGTTAGACCATTGAGTGTCACCGATGTCAGAGTTCAAGGCCTTCGAGGTGAGGAAGATGGATGTTGGGTCTGGAAGTAGTTCAGTTTGAAGAAGCGCTTGACTTTGCGCCAGCGAATCATTGGATCATTGGATGTCACCGATCTCGGAATTCCAAGGCCTTTTATCGAGGCAACGAAGATATGGGTCTGGAGGTATTTGGGTCAACAGAAATACTATGCCTTTTCGGTAGGGACCAGTGACCATTGAACGTCATCGATGTCAGAACTTCTCAAGGCCTTCGAGGTAAGCCGAGAAACATATTAAATCGAGCTGTAGTAAATTAAGGAAGAAGGAATACTTAACTTTGTGCTAGCGACTTCTTGAGCCCTTAAAGAGTCGTCGATGTCTAGATTTCAAGGTCTTCGAGATGGAGAAGATATAAAGTCCCGCGGAGGCTAATTTAGAAGGAGTGCTCAATACTTTTCGCCGGCGACTTCTTGACTACTCACAGAGTCACCGGTATTATCGGGCTTCCGATATCTTTTCGGTGTTGGAATTCCAGAGGCTTTTTCGATGCGAAACGTTCCTCTAGACCAGTGGTGGCTGAGAAGAGACATGTTGATCTTTGGATAAGGACCTCTTGGTCACCTTGAACAGTTGCCGGTATTCTGCGATCCGAAGCTTTTCCGACAGAGGAACAGCGTTCAGCCCCGCAGTGATTGCGTTGGGGGGAGCAGCTCGATTCTTAGCGAAAGTCTCGGTTATGAGTTCTGTTGAATCAAAAGCGTATTTATATTTACGCAGTAAAGGAAAGAGTCGTCAGGCGTCCCTATCTTTTAAGGCGTCAGTCAAGCCAGATCCCTGTACTATGACAATGATGGTTTTCATACCAGCAGTACTTGCCTAGACACTGTGACTGTAGTCGCCGTCGTGTGACACTTCAGGCGCAGGTATCATCGACGACGCATGATTCATCGACTGCAACGATTTCCCCAACTGCCTCCGCAACTCAGCAGATCCCAATACCACCTACTCGTTCCCAAACAAGTGTGTCGCCTCAATCCGATTGCGCCGTCCCCACCACGGGCCTTCTCCTAGACTGAAACACCGGTGATTCAAGCGTCTGCTATGCGTAGCTGTCACAGGTGTGGTATTCCTTTCTCGGTATACCTACAGCGATGTCGCTTTCTTGGCCTCTGCCGTGCGAACAACCAGTCAGCTCGACGTGCTGCGCGGTTACCTCGGGCTTCTCACTCCAACGCCTGGCCTCAAGATCATTCCTGGCTCGGTTCAATGGGGGTGAAGTGCGGTAGGTGCCGTACGCCTTTGTTCAAGGGCGGGGTTTCTGTTGATCCTGGCTATCAGTTCGATAGAGATGCTGCAGACGAGGTGGCGCATTTGTTGATCCTCTACCGGATCGCAGGTCTCGATTACCTTACGGTTCTGTGGTAGACCAAAGAGGTTTTTATATGGAAAGAAGACATTTGTTAGAAGTCTCTTGGAGTATCCCGGACTTGAGTGAATCAGATTGCTTGGGCAATTCGACGATATTGACTTTGATACCAGCGGTCATTGCCTAGGTTCTGTGAGCACAACTCCGGATCTGCGAGGATGTAGCTGAGACCCCAAGAGAAATCTGGAAAGAGATTCCTAAAAGATTGAAGGGGCAGTCCGATCGAGGATGTGAACAGACGTAGTGTTCGGAATTCCTCGAATCATCAAGGAATCCGATTCACCACACGGCCGAGTCATTTTTGACGCCAGCAAAGTTCTGATGCAAGCGAGTATTGCCCAAGTCAGGGAGATAAAGTCGACTTGGGTGAGGTGGACAGCCTCATACCCGTGAGCACAGCTTGGGATCTGCCAGAACTGCGGAGAAAGAGTCGTATCAGCAATCAAAACCTGCGACTCGTCGAGACACTCAAGCGATTGTAATCTAATTCCCGGAACACGAATCTTGCTAGAGCAAGTGTAAAATCTAGTTGAGGCTGCAATGAAGAAGTTCCGTGAAGATAGTGTCATGTGAACAGAACGTCCTATGAGTAATCAGAAAAGGACTCAGACTTAAGAAAGCTTCAGTAGCTGGGTCTCAGAAACAGTGCTGAGAGTTTCGTGAAGCCAGAATTCTGGGGCATTTTCAACATGAGTGGGGTTTTGATGTTAGCAGTCCTTGCCGAGTGCGAGGACAACTTCGGGCCTGCAAGAGGAATGAGACATTGCACAGTCTTCGATCATTTTCCTCCCAGATCACATGGTCAATATAGTCTGAGTAACGAACAGGGCGTGGTATGCGTTGGAGGATCCCTTGTGTAGAATAAAGGCGTCAGAACAACCTTAGATCCGAGAAGTTCTTGATTGTCTTTGTTCCATTCGGTCGACTAGAATACAAGGTGCATCGGAGACGCGAGAGCCGCAAGTCTGGCCTGTGCAAAGCAAGAGCGGCCCGAATCTTTGCCTACATTTCGAGGATTGCACCTGCTAGTTGGATCTGGATAAGGGAGAAAAGAGGGGAAGCAGGGCTGCCAACTCACGGTAGCGACCAAGTCACGGCGCCACCTAGGCAACGGGCAAGGAAAGAAAATGGGTAGAAGATAGACGGTGTGTTCCGTCACTGATATTTAACAAAGAAAGACTTGGTACAATCCATGACAGGATATCATCTCATTGATCGTGTCTAGGCATCGCTTTAAGAAAGCTAAGTAGATTTCCACAGCATGTTGACTTGTTTCGCTCGTGCCTTTGAAATCGTTAGTGGATCAAGTTAGGACAGAAGGATAGAATGGAGAAGATGCGGTGGGAAGACATCGAAATATTACTTACCATAGGAGCCAAGAACATAACGCCACCCGTCAGAGCGACGACTGTCAAGACAAGTTGCAACTTGGAAAAGCTCTTGCCCAGAATGTCAAAGGCTTGGCTTGGAGTGGCACGAGTACCAAAGATGTCGCCTCCGAAGGCAAAGATCAAGCTGGTACTCTCCAGGAGAGTAGGTTGAGACAACACAGTTTTGATACCTGCGACATCACGAGAGTGACTCAGGTACCACCGACCATCAAACTCCAGGAAGGGAGCATAGCGGAACAGACCCTCTTCTGCCTCGGCAGAGGTAGGATCACGGTCAACAGGGCGACGGGGGTCCAGCACATGACGGGGAATGCCAACAATGGCATTGGAAGAAGGCAAAACGCAAAGAAGCTGTCGAATTGTAATACCCTGGCGAGTCTGGGTCACAGCCATGTGGGAGATGGGTTCGGCAATGACAAATGACTGAGAAACAACGTGGGGAAGTGGGAGGCTATCACCGCGCTCATTGTGGAGACTCGAGAAGTTCCCAGCAGAGCCCAAGGGGCCACGGTCGTTCACGAGCGGCGACTCGTAGAGCTCTGACACCACAAGCTGGTAACCCTTGGCGGAAGATTCTTCAAGTGCGTCCCCAAAGAACGAATAAGCGAACCAGTTCTCGGAGATCGCCGATGTGATAGGCTGAGTGGGATCAACGCCGGCACGGCTCACAGAGTGCAAGACCTTGCCAGAAACTCCATCCAGCAGATAAAATGCTGCGATATGTTCCTGCTCGTTCACAGCCGTCACCAGGACCAAGTTCGGATTGAGATACTTGTACAAGACAGATCGATCTCCGAGAACCTTGCCGATCGACGCAACTGGGTCATGTGACGGGCGGCTCACAGCCTTGACGACTTTCTGGCCAGCCGGTGGAACAAAGTCCCACACGGGGAACTTGCTGTCCTTCCGAGCCCAGCCAAGCAGACGTCCATCACTGGTGGTGGTGACGAGGAAGCCACTCAGAATATCAAGAGGCGCGACGAGGGTACCATCTCCACGAATGCCAATAGCCCCATTTTGGGACGCCGATAGCCCGGCCGGCTGGTTGATGGTGGCAATGGTCTGTAGCTTCACATCCGTTGGGGGTGATTTGGCGAGGATCTCTCCAGTGGAACTTTTCACACGCACTGAGCTTCCGTCGCCTAGAAAAACTTCAGCCAAACCAGGGTTCGCAAGGACAGCCTTGACATCCCAATCAGAGGTCTTCTCAGCCTGAATAGCCCACTTGATGATCCCGTGACGCCCAGTATCAAGGGCATAGACACGTCCCTTGTCGGTGGCCAGGATGATTGACTGAGCAACACCAAAGCTATCCAAATTAGAGACTTCGTCGCTGAGAATGCTGGTGACGATACGCTTGGGAAGGTCCTTGAGCCACTCGGGGAAGTACTGCAAATCACGGAGATGGCGCTTCACACGATGGATATAGGCACCAACAAGACTCTCATGGCCCTCAATCTCAAGCTCATGCGCCAGGTCCTCCAAATCCTCCTCAACTGCCCAAGCGGCAGCGACCGTGTGAACCAGAGCCTCGGGACGAGTCCACTCAGTGTGTCCATTGCGGATCAAAGACCAGTCGCCTGATTCGTGAATAACAGCTGAGCGAACAGCAACAGATTTACCCTTGGTGACAACATCCGCGACGGCATGCAGTGCTGGGTCGCTGGTGGACACGTCCGCCTTCCAGCGTCCCAGAATTCCGTGAGAAGCAGAGGAGACTACCACAGCCTCAGCATCGGTCATCCGAGTGAAGTAAACGTTGGCATTGATGTTGTTTGTTGCGACCACCGACTGACCCTGGAGGTAGGGGAGGTTGTAAGCTTTGGTGACGGCGGACGACTTCATATCCACATGGTAGACCTCTGCCCAAGCACCACTCTTTGTTTTATAGTGAACCAAGAAATGAGCAAGTGAGTTCAGCTTCCGGGGAGCATGAACGGTGATCTCCCCGATATCAAGACCGGAGGCGTTATCAATCGGCAGTGAGGTAACGTGCTTCGTGCCAATAACGTTGACTTTGAGGGTTTTCAGCGACTTATCTGTCCACACAATTAGAGGAGAAGCGGTGTTCGCGCCGACGAAGAGTATCGATTCTTGGCTGGTGACATCGCTCTCGGAGTTCAAGATTACATGGCGGGACTGGCGGCCGGTCACTGGATCGAGTGCAGTCACTTTGATCCGGTAGCCCTTCAACAAGGCAGGTTGAAGCGAGATGTAGAAGATCTCTGTCGGCGAAGACGAGACCTGGAATGCCATATCACCGCTGTGCCTCACTATCAGTAAATTATATTCATTAGCCTCGCAAGCGGCACGAACCTTGTATCCTTATATTCCCACTTGGTCTTTCCCAAATCACCGTCCAGCCGCCTCACCACTCCGGTCCCGTCGCTAGAAGTCAAGGCAATCGCATCTCTTGAATCAGGACTTTCGCTAGCATCGTGTAGCTCGAGAAGCTCAAGATCTGCCACTGCGCCGCCGTCCAGTCGAGATTCCCAAATCAATTTGCCGTCCTGGGCACTCCATGACGAGATAGAATCACCAGCGGCGCTGACCACCGCGCTGTTTCCATCCAGACCCCGGAGAATTCCTGGACCAGCGGGGGACGAGCTGAAGCGACCGAGATCTTGGCGCCAGATCAATGAGCCATCGCGAGGATTCACCGCGCCGACAATTGATTTCTCGGAGATTGTGTACAGGAGAGAGGCGTTCGAGGACGAGGAGGGCTTCAGGAAGAAAGTCGAGTCGGGGGAGGGGGCACCGAGAAGGGCATGATGGAAGTCAATATGATTGACCTCATCAGAATAGATGGCCACCACGGGCGACAAGCACGCGGCAAGGGGGAGAACCACTTGAAGCCGCATTGTGCTATGAATAGAGCATTTCAGGAGGGACGGTAGAAGATGAGGTGATGTTGGCGTCTAGCTTCAAGGGTGGAGTTGCGCGGGCGGTCTCCCCGGCCATATCGCTGGCCCACATGAACGATAAGAGTGCAGCGCTGCCCGTGCTTTCTCCAGACTTGCTCGCGGGCATTTGGATGGTTAAAAAGGAGCTTTTGGCGCGTTGTGAGCATGTGACAGATCAGTATTTAGAGACATTTGCGACACATGTCACAGACAGTTTGAATGAACAATGTCCTCTATAGACTATTCCAGATATGCGAATGTACCTTCTCAATAGGTTCCGAATATCTATCAACGCTAGTTACATATGTTGACATCGGACACCAACTTAGGTAGGTAGGTATACCTACCTACACATAAGGTTACTATGACAGGTGAGGCAGAGCCGCATCCATAGGCGAAAAAACCTATGGATCTATTGTGGATGGAATCTGTAAGCACTTCTCTTTTGAATAGGTACCTACTCTTAATTATATCCTATAGACTGCCTCACTTCATGGTTCCTTCTTCTCAGCAATAGCATCGACTTCAATCTCCACAAGCATCTCGTCATCCACAAAGCTATCTCTGACTACAATCATCGTTGCCGCCGCACCCACTTGGGGCCCGTTCTGTTTCCCCAGTGCTTCCCCAAAGGCCTTGCCAACTGCCCCGCAATCTTCTTTGCGGCTCACATACATTCGGCACCGCACAATGCTCTCAGCACCTTGCCCCCCTACAGCCTGAATCGCTTGGACGATCTCTTTGAAGGTGACCTGCGCTTGAGCGTATGCATCCCCAGGGTATCGGACACGGGGTGCTTCAGGCGGAGAGTCAGGGTCCGCAGCTGTTGACCCCGAGATGAAAATGTGGTTTCCGTGTCGAACAGCTCGGTAGTACCCGAATTTGGCTTCCCATGGCGAAGAAGTGCTACAGAAGCTTTTCCGTGGCGGTGCCGGTGAGGTGTCGGAGACCATGGTGGAGAAGGATTATTGACGGATCTACTGCAACCACAGGGACCTATTAATGCTGTTGTTAGGTGATTGTACCGCGGAAGCACATAGAAGACTGGACATACCAAATTCTTACTTTGCGTGAACGGTCGAACGCTCCTTGAGAGTTTAGTGTCAGAGAAGGTCCAAAATCGGGAGACGCTGCGAATTTTTTACTCCCTGCCGTGGCTGAAATGACCCCGCAACCCCAAATTAATTTCTTCTGTATGAGTCACTACTGGAGAATATTCAATTATTGCAGTTGGAGTCCATGATGCCTTCCTGGAAGCTAAGGCTGGATAATCTGAAGCATAATTATTGGATCGAAGTGTTTTTTTTCGGTGGCCAAGCACCATGAAGACTGCCCCAATAAAATGCCGGAATGGTTTCAAGTCTGCCAAGAGGTGCTGATGATGAAACGATATTGGTATCACGATAGATTGGAATAACTGCCATATCCCCGGAATAACCGAGTCAAGAAGGCTGAGTGTTCGAGTCCCTGTCAGCGTTTGGAACACAAGGAAAGAGCGCCAACTTTCGCTAGAAACCACAAAGCTCCCAAGAACCGAAAGATAGAGAGGCCCGAAGTTGCCCAGAGTACGACGCGAAAGTACCATGCGGTGCGGATAGTCGAGGTTGTCTGATACTGTTAGAATGAGCTCAAGGTGATATGTAAGAGGGGACAAACCGTCAGGCAGATCTTCTTGATTCCATCATTGTTGATGCACAATGCCAGAATTCCATTACTGAGAGTCCAGAACAAGACAAGATTGGTGCGGAAGGCCTTGTACGAATCCTCGAGATTGATTTCATCTTTCTGCTCGGGCTCTTGCCAAGGGGTTAGGGCCCGCTTGACGGTCTGTTCAAATTGCACGTCAATGTCTTCTTGCGGCTTTTCGATTTCCTCCACAAATGGAACGTGGGCTTCTTGTTTGGTCTGCGCAGACGGCAAAGCATCGGCCTTGTCCGATCCCTTGGTGCCCCAAGAAACATCGTGCCAGTTGCAGAATGCATAGACCATCAAGATGTTGACTGACGAGGGCATACCGAGGAAGTATGCCCACGACGAGGTGAACATGTGCCATGGGTCCCAGTAGAGGAAGCTGGCGATGAAATAGATCCCATAAGTAGAGACGAGCGCAACCAGGACCACGCCTCCAGTAGACGAAACGAACTGCCGCAAGAACGCGAGAACGCCGTGAGTCAGGTCAAAGCTGAGATTCTCAGGGGTCAAAGCTTGCGCAACGAGATAAAATGATAGCACGAGAATATAGAATTGGACGATAGAGAAATAGATCAATGAAAGCGTGTAGAAAACCTTAGACCTGGAATAAATTGTGTTAGGAAAAGCAAGTAGATGGATGACATCTTGAGCAAGAATATTACGTACCCCTTCGGCCGGTTTCCAAGCGCCAAGATGAACTGAAGAATCAGGAAAATAATATAACCAAACTTAAGGAATGTGTTGAAAATGGGCGAGGCTTCGGCACCGAATGGCCACGACTTGTAGTGGTTCACTGAGCTCGGTGTACCAACGATATCCATGATGACCGACGTTGTGAGCCAATAAGAGGCTATATGAGTTAGCCAAGTCAATGTGAGAATCGATAAAAATACTTAGCCCTTACCGAGAGAGAACCATGTCATCACAAGCTGGCAGACATTGTAGATGAATTGGACATGCAGGAAAAACAACCTTGGAATGCTGTGGCCGCTGCGATAGATCCGGTTAAAGTGCATCAACGAATAAAGTCCTGCCGCAAATGAACCATTGAGCCATCGCCGTCTTTGAGAGAGAAACTCAGGTGGACTCTCAGGCACATCAGTCTCGCCTTTGGACGCTTTCACATAGGTCAGTCGCCAACGGCAACCCGCTTTGGCCACCAGTTCGAAGCACAAAATTCTGTCCTCGGCGAGGAACATGTTCTTCTTGAAGATATTCATACCCTCGATACCCTTTTTGCCCAGTCTTTCCGAGAGTGTATGATCACCATGAAAGTATTGCTCGAGAGGCCGACCAACGATAGCCTTGTATCGATACGCGGAAAATGCTCCGGGCAGTACACTCACGTACCCGAAACTGCTTTCGAGAGGCTTATCTAAGATGTTGGAGATCTTATACTCAAAATTTTGAGCAGCGACGATTGGATTGAAGACCTTTCGCCACGCAGGTCCAAGAAGCGCATGGATTTCGCCGCATGCGCCTCCAAGATTTTCATCATTGTAGAAAGCCTCCCAAAGCGTAAGTAGAGACTTGTGGCCAGGCTTGGTACCTGCATCAATCAAAATGCAGACCTCTGGGTTCAGAATACGACCAAATGCGTTGAAAAGCCACCGGTGTGAGTTGATCTTCTTGCTATTTTTCTGCTTAAGGCAAAAGATCATCTGTACTGGTGGAAGATTGTTCGGATCATTTAGAGATGGACGTATGAGTTGCTGCGACGGGGTGACCGAAAGCTGAGTTGTGTACTCGAACTGGAACCATGTCAGAAAGTCCTGTCGTGGAAGCCATGCGCATTCTCCGACTCACGATATGAGCCACCGTCTCACGACCGTCTAGATCATGTTTCATGATACCATCCTGATATATTCCGATCGTCGCAAGCAAGTCCAGAGTATTCTTGTCACATGGTTTGATGCCATCAAACACAAGACAGACGACGATTTTCTGCCAGGCTGGGCCTCCCTTGTTCCAGAATTTTGTTTTCTTTAGATTGACCTAGGAATCAAAAGCGAGAATCAAGGATTTAGTGTTACTTCAAATGAGTTGATGAAACCGAAACCGGAAAAGAAATATGGCAGAGGTACTCACGATATCACGAACGTTTTGCATCACGCCGTGCAAGGTTCTTGCAGTCAGCACCTTATCCTCGTTGTAATAGGTAATGGCAATAAGCATCTCCGTGTGTCTGTTGTACATAGACTGACGAAGATTGTAGCCATGATGAAGAGTGAACTCATCAGGGTCACATGTCGCCGCCGTGTCTTGATAGTTCATTCTTTGTCATTCTCAGTGCAACACAAACGAGGGGGAGTTGCTCACATCGCAGGTGGGTGAACTCTTCATTCTGCCCGTCTTCGGGGTCACGGTACTTTGGCTCGATTGCGTTTCTTATAGGACTCGGGACTGGATAGTCTACGCTGAGTACTGCTCCCTTGGTGAGTTTGATTCGGCGCGTTGGATATCTGCGGAGGGTGTTGGTAAGTGGGGACTGTCGTTGCACCCATCGCTTTGAACTGGTCGACTCTGCATCGCGACTGATCGTCTCGGTCAACTCGATTCCATGGTCATCGTGCGCCCCTCTGTGGAGAGACCTGACGGAGCGGCTGGCAGTCTCGCTGTACGATGGGAGATATCGACTTTGACTGCTCACACTTCGTCTGGACGGTGGTCTGGAGATGTCTGGCGGAAGCAGAGACTGTGTGAAGACTTCCGGCTCTTCGAACTCTGAGCTAGTCTGAATAGTTCAATGCAAAGGGGCAAAGATAAGCACACTGAAATATCCACCAGTGACTTGCCGTGTCACTCACCCGGGAGCGAGCCGAGACATTTCTTGCTTCCTGATTTGAGTGCAGTGACTGCTGTGAGTAATGTCGCCTGTGGGAGGTAGAACTCATGATTGCCTCTTTCAGATTGTGGTAGAAAGAATACCCATTGCTGTGACTCGAAAGCTGGTGGAAGGTGAAGTCAAAATGAGAGGGAGAATTGTAGTGAAAGATGGTTGTGTGCGTCTTTGCTGCGGACGAGAGATAGTGTCGAGAGTCAGATGATAGTTGGATTTCGTGTATTGGCGGAATGACCCTTCTCTTGGCCGAATTTCCCTTAACGATCTTCGAGTGAGCCAAACACGCCAAACTAGAGAGTCAGGTAGTTGTTTGATGACCAATTAATTCCACTAGGTCTTGACAGCAACACCTTGCTATTTGGAATCAGGGCTTTTGTAGCGTGCTTTGTTTCAGACTGAACTGCTTTTGTGCACCGTGGTGTCAAATTCACGAGCAACACTTCACCGTGCGAGAGCCACATGTCGGTTCGAAGCAAGTCTAGGGTACCTCCTAGCCCCATTTTGATGTGGTACAAGCTATCGGACCTCGAGCAAATTTCTCTTCCGATGGCAAAGGCCGCCTAGATGAGTGACACATTGTTGCCGAAGCCAAGTCCGTTGGTAAGACTGAGTGCTTGCTTCTTCTTCAATGTGAAGATCTTTATTCTCTGCTTCATACACATGTGGCATTTGACAGACTATTATAGAGCAAAGACTAGTAATCTTCCGCTTCTATTTTTGTTATGCTTAATCCTGGACGCGCCACAGTGGAGAAGATAGTATCTCTTAGCCATATGACTCGCCTTTGCTAGGCCAATTCATGACAATCAGACAAGGATAGTCACTACAGGGTCCGTGCAGCGTTCCCTACTTCGCAAAATGCAACTATCCGAGATTGGCAGAACTCGAAGTCCTCAACCTTACCATATCAGATACACTGTTCAGTGCTTATAAGCTTTCGACTCCGGGTGACCACCAATGACTGTACTGTCTCAAAGGAATACTTGAACTGCACATGCGTTGCGTAACATCCTTTCTTTTCCAGGGACAACTCATGTGGACAGACAGGGCAATGCATCAAGGCTCTACAATGTCTCTCACTTGTCGAAGAATTCATAAAAACCTACTCCCATCTGCTTCCAAAAAGTCAATCACAAGCTCAATTCTCTTTCTCAATACCGTGCACCAGATAGAAATACATCCGAAGGAAATTACGGAGATTTGCGGACAAGTCTGCAACAGGTCTTAGGTGTGATGTGTACTGAGATTTCATGGCTTGATTGCCTTATACACCAAAGCAGACTTTGTTCGCCGATACCACGGCTTCTCTTTCACCGTCGCTCATTTCTTCTAAAACTTCCCAGGATTTGTCTCCAAGACCCATGGCTCGTTGGCCTTCTGCGCTCAACTTATTCCACTTCATAGCCCCCGTAAAGCCCCGCTCGCCCGGGCCCCCAGCGCCGGGAAAGTCCCAAGGTGGTGAGTAGTCAATAGCAGCTTGGCGCTGTCTGAGAAGGTAGTCGACATTCATTTCGCACAGGGGGGTTGCGGGGATGTACAGAACGCTGGAATCGCCTTTTCCGCGGTGTTCCTTGTCGACGGAGTGAATCATATCGCAATGCCAGAGCACATAGTCTCCAGGCTCGACTGTAGGAGCCGATGTCATGGTCGAGTTGAGCTCGAGGTGTGGATGAGTGACAGGGTTAAGTTCCTGAGCAGCACCAGGAACAGATCCTGGAAACGAAGCGTCCAACTGTGACTGCTGAGTTCCGGGATCAAAGAATGGACGAAGCATGGTGTACGCGGTACTATGGGTGATCATGGGGCACACGCGCAGTGATCCCTCGCCCGGGGCAGTGTCGGACATGGCCAACCAACCCTGGAAGAGGCGAAGCATTGAACAGGCACCAGCACCATTGTACAGGTCCATTTTTGCTCTGAGACGGTGCTTTGCGTCCCACGCGTCGTACTCCTCCCATTTGCCCTCGAATATCTTCGCGTACACGCGTGCGTACTCAGGATCTTCCCAGCGCTCGAGGGATCCCCCGTCAACGTGAGGCCCAAGGGCAAATTTGGCGTCGCCGGGGTTTCTGATACGCAGACGATCCGCATAGGTCAAGGGGTGATATGTTGACAGCTTCGAATCAGGATCCGAAGAATGCCAAAGACACTGAAGAAAGCGCTGGGTGTTGAGCATGTTCGGATGAGCGCGGGCTTCTACCTGGCCTGGTGACCAGTAGAGCTCATAAACAGCCGGCGAGTCGGCAGGGAATGCTTTGATGTTTTCTCGGTTTGCAGCGATGTAATCCTGGATGCGCTCTTTGTAGTCGAGTGCCTGCTGCCGAGGAACCACATTGCGAATAACGGCAGTACCCCGATGACGAATTTCCTTGACAGTGGCTTCAGGAACTGTTCCGGAAACTATATCAGTGTAGTTTACTGATGGAATGATCTATCGACCAGTCAGTGATACCGTCTTTGGGTAAGTGGCAGACGCTTGCTAGATAAGGAGATTTTCTCGGTTCATACATCGCTGCCTTTGGTCTTGATTTCGTGGACTTCACGCTCCAGGCTGCATAGAAGCCTGTGCCAGCTTTCAGTCAAAGCTGCCGAATTTTTGGCAAAAATGCGGCGTTTCAAATCCGCGAACCTGAAAGCAAGAGGCTCTGGTTGATAGTCTGGTTGGAGACTGGGAAAGACTGATGAGATATCACCCGCCGCTTTTGTGGTGTGTCCAGCGGTGGATGTAGATGCTGCGCGAACTGCAGCTCTCGATAAGAACCTTGACATTCTGTTAAGTTGGTCTCAATCTCCTTCAAGGATTGATTAGAATTCTGGGGAAGTCTTTTGCGCTCGTTAAATACCCCAGTGATAGGCGGGCGGTTACCACTTTCAGTAGTTACCCGCCTTTGAGCGGGTAGATTTCCCCAAGCAGTATGCTTGCGATTCCAGTTTGCTGAAGGACATCGGCTTTCGCATACGAAGATCCGTCTCCAGCTCATCCCATTGACATATTGGCTCTTTGCTTTGTCCCCTGGCAGTAGCCCGCACGATCAAAATCTCGACAATACTTTATTCAGAGCGTTTTAGTTGGGTAAAAGCCACTGCAGGGAATCGGAATGGTTCTTCAGGTAACTTCTCCCCCGCACTTTCCTCTTATAGAGATCGTCCCGACGGCATTCCTGGCCAGTGGATGTTATGCACCGGGGATATTGATGCACCACAGAGGCTGACGCTGTGTCTCGAGGTATTCCGGTGCTGGATACTGTCACATTATCCCAGTGTCACTGATCCGTGACCACAGTTACGAAAGACTAGGTCGTTCCTCGCAGTCGGTACATAGTGAAAATCTGCTTCTTCCCCTCATGCGATGGACTTGACGGGATCCATTCTGGTGATCAGGTGGTCCTACAATCGAATCTTGTGCTGCATTTCATCGCCAGTCCTTACAGTGAAGTCACCGAGTACCCTGGTTGCCACGATTCCTCTTTTTCTTCCGGTCACATGTAACGGCAGACGAAGAGGTTTTCCTAATTGAGAGTTGTTTGTAGATCCGGCGATTTGCCGATACCCGGACAGCAAGCTTCCCCGCAAACCCCCTCATTCTGCAACAATACTAGGTACTTTTGTATGACCTGTGCAGGTCGGTATATTGTGGACCGAAGGCCGAGAGAGCACATAGTATAGAATATAGATAGTGGAAAGCTGGGGCAGTGGTGGATCTTGGACTGCGTTCAACATAACACGCCACTTCATACTTCACCATCTTACCAGTAAGGCATAACCGCACGATGGCTTTTTCCGTACAAGACCGAACTGCTCTTATCACTGGCGCAGGCTCTGGTATGTTTTCAAGGCAATGCCTATAGTACAGAACTGTGCTTCAGAAACTGACAACCCGTGAGGAATCAACTTTTCCTTTGCGAAGCTACTCCTTGAGAGTGGTTGCAACGTACTGATTGCCGACCTGACTCTGCGATCAGAAGCCGAGGCCCTGGTCGAGAAATACGACAGAGGTTCACCGCGCGCCATTTTCCAAGAGACTGACGTGCGAGACTGGCTCCAACTCGAGCGGATGTTTGAGGTAGCTGAGCGGGAGTTTGGAGAAGTCGATATTGTCTGTCCCGGCGCAGGTGTCTACGAGCCGGTGAGTCCGCCCTTCCACATGTAGCGTCTCCAAGTCTTCAGACATGAATCTGACCTAATTGACCCCAAACGCGGATGTAGCACTGGAGCAATTTTTGGCGTCCACCTGGCTCGGCGCCAAGCGGAGACGCGCGTGATGGTGGCCGTTACGCCCTGGTGGATATCAACATTACACATCCAATTCGTACTTCGCAGCTCGCAATCGCGCATTTCTTGAAGTACCGTAAGCGCGACCAACCGAAACACCTGATTCATATTTCCAGTATCGCTGGGCAGGTCTCGGCTATGGCGGCACCAATGTATGTTGCATCCAAGCACGCCATTAGCGGGTTTGTCCGATCATTGGGGAAGCTCGAACGACTTGGCATTCGTGTCACCGCTGTGGCCCCTGGCGTTATCAAGACACCGCTGTGGACTGAACATCCGGAGAAGATGCAGATGATCAATGAGGGCGCTGATGAATGGGTGACACCTGAAGAAGTCGCCGAGGCCATGCTGGCGCTTATACAGCAGGACTCCGTGAGCGAGATCATAGGTGATCGGTCGGGGAAGGGTCGGCAGTATCAAATCACCGGAGGCATCATCCTTGAAGTGTCAAAGACCGTCCGTGAGGTTGCTGCGGTCAATGATCCAGGCCCAGGTGGTCGGCCGGGAAATAGAGTCTCCCATCAATCTGCTGTAGAAGAAGAAAGTTTCCAGCTTCTGCTGGAGGAGGGTTGGGGTGGCGCCAAAGAGTAATTCATCTCAATTGATAACGCGTATGAGACAAACTCCAGAATCATCCCCATCTGTGCTGTCACGTTTGCTTCTTATCCGGATCCAGACATGTAGAGGCTCGAAAGCAATCACCTCTGGAATAATAGGAAATTGGTCATGGACGGTGGGTCTTTTGTGGTGTTAATCTGCCGAAAAGATGCCTCGCTCGGAGGGGCCCGTGGAGGTGGAGAGAGGGCCGAGAAATGGAGCCCGGAGGCTGGACAAGTCAGGTGCCGCTGAGCTATCGCGGCCATGCTCGATAAGACTTAGGCCACCGCGTCATTCTCTTCCCTTCGCAGCTTACACATTGTTATCTTCGTATACGCAGTTTTGAGTCTGTCCGACTCCGCTGGTCGTGGTCGCTGTCAGTTCAGATGCCATATCCCACACTCACAGTCGCATTCGATCTGTGATCAATCTTGTCACCATGGAGGAAGAGTCAACAGTTGGAATTGTACACTCGCCACAGGGCGGCCCACGATGGTTAGTTCCGCAGACAAGACGGCGATCCTGGACTGGCCTGATTGAGTTAAGGCTAACCGTTTACTTTTCACAGGCGAAGTGCTCGTGGAAAGAGAGCAGTTGGGCATACGGGAGAGGCTAGTTGGTCTAGCAGCGTGATTAATCTGGTCAATACGAGTGAGCGCAGACGAGTATCCGAATCCGATCACAACTATCGCTAACACTTACTGGCTTTTTCTAGTCATCGGCGCTGGCGTCCTTGCAATGCCACTCGCCATCTCGCACATGGGCATGGTCTTAGGCGTGCTCGTGATATTGTGGTCTGGTGTGACCGCGGGGTTCGGTCTCTACCTGCAGTCGAGGTGCGCTCAATATCTCGACCAAGGGAGCGCATCCTTCTTCGCGCTGTCACAATTGACCTACCCAAATGCTGCGGTGGTCTTCGATGCGGCGATTGCGATCAAATGTTTTGGAGTTGGCGTTAGCTATCTCATCATCATCGGCGATCTTATGCCGGGCGTGGTACAAGGCTTCGTTGGAGCCGAGCCGGTCTATGACTTTTTAGTTGATCGCCATTTCTGGGTGACGGCATTCATGTAAGTGTCTCCGTCGCAGACTCCTGTCCAGTCAATACTGACGTTTCTTCTTCACTGTCATTAGGTTGATAGTTATTCCTCTCTCATATCTGCGTCGTCTCGACTCGCTCAAGTATACCAGCATTGCCGCATTGGTCTCCATGGCGTATTTGGTCGTCTTAGTGGTCTACCACTTTGTCAAGGGTGATACTATCCCTGAAGGGGGGCCAATCCGTGTTATTCACTGGGCTGGCGCTGTCCCCGCCCTGAGCAGCCTCCCAGTGATTGTCTTTGCTTTTACTTGTCATCAGAATGTACGATCCCTACCTCAACCAGATCTCCTGCGCAGTTTCGATGTCGGTCGCTTACATCACTTCTATAGATGTTCTCCATCTTGAACGAGATCAAAAACAACAGCCACTTCCGAACTACTGGTGTTGTGTTTGCTAGCATTGGTAGCGCTGCCGCGACTTACATTCTCGTTGCAATCACCGGCTATCTTTCCTTCGGTAACAAAGTGGGAGGCAATATTGTCGGCATGTATCCTCCTGGCGTCGCAGCCACCATTGGTCGTGCTGCGATTGTCATGCTCGTCGTCTTCTCTTACCCATTGCAATGTCACCCATGCAGGGCATCAGTGGATGCTGTCCTGAAATGGCGCCCAATCTCACAGCCCTCAGGGACCGAGGCATCTCCACACCGTCATCCTCTTCTTGGTCCGCGTGGCAATCGCATTCCAGAGCCCATGAGTGACATTCGATTCTCGATCATTACCACTACCATCCTTATTCTGAGCTACATTGTTGCCATGACGGTGTCGTCTCTTGAAGCAGTACTTGCTTATGTCGGAAGCACTGGCAGTACCAGCATCAGTTTCATCCTACCCGGCCTCTTCTACTACAAGATATCCTCACCTGATTCTCCCGCTCACCGGGGCTTCATGAAGGAGGACGATGAGGTCGTTGATGAGCTGTCCGACGACGATGATGCTGCAGATGCCGAGGCCGAAGGATCACTGGCACGCTCATTGACTGAGAGCGGCTTGCTGCTCCGAAACACACGTCACTGGCGCAAAGCACTTCTCCGACGTCTTAGTCTCGCTTTGGCCATGTACGGTCTAGTGGTCATGGTTGTCTGTCTGATCACAAACACTTTCTTTATTGCCTCACACTGACGGCTTTCCTTTTTTCTGTCAAGTCTTTTGGCTCGATAGTGGTGTTTCCCACTTCCATCTGTCGAAGTCTGTTTTGGTTTCCCCTGCATATGACGGCCAGCAATTCTCCTACTTCTTTATGTTCTTTTTGCAAAATGCTCTGACTGGCTTGTTAGATTATTTCTGCCGTTTACATTGATGCATCTCGCGTTGCTCGGCGCTTCAATTTTTCATGTACAAATTCTATCGTTTTCTTTCTTTCGAATAGATTGTTCTTCCGGTTGTGCTATTGCCAGAAGCTTCTCACCACAGATTAGAATTTGATCTTGTTGACTTTATGGTACTGCATGAGTCTAGCTGCGCTGGCGCAAAGTATTTCCCGCCTACAGACTCGGCGAGCTTGGTGAGTGTCCATGGGGAGGTTGAAATATTGGGACCGGTACGGAAAAATAGCATTTGCCTGCTGATTTACAACATCCTATGCAAAATATTGAATCGAAATTTCGAAGCCCAATGAACGTGCGGCAAGTCATCCCTGCTGCCACGTTATTGAGTGCTTTGGGTACTTCGATCCATCCACATCAAGTTCAGTCTTAACATGCTCGAGCGGTTAATGCCATATTCACTCTCTGTGGCGCCTTGCAATACTGATGTCGCCGCTCATCTTATCATTGTGGGTCCAACTTTAATGTCTATCAGTTATCTCTTGCGGAGACTTGAGGTATACCTGACTTCTTCTAAGTCTCATTGAGAGGTTACTTCATGTTTAGTGACTACAATTGAATCATAGTTTGAACTAGTATTCACTTTGAGGCATTGCACAAAGCCTATCAGTGGCAAGGCGCTAGACAGACATCGAATCTACGAGAAGCCCAAGACGGCGCGTTCCATATCGCCCTACCACAAGTACCTCACGTGATCTTTTCGATCACGTCACATGGTTGCTGCGCCTCCCCAGAAGAAAGAGCAGGCAACTACGACATCAAGATTTCACATCTACTTCTGATCGAATTAACGTTGCTTTCGCTATAGCTAAGACAAGCACCGTACTTTCATAACTGGGAAGCTCATCTACAGACATGGCTGCGAACACTCGTTACGAGCCCGCGCCCCAGCGAGACTCCTTCGAGGACGATCATTACACCCAAGCGCCCCCATCTTACCAAGCTACAGCGACTGAGCCGGCGCCACGATCCGAAGATGACAACTTGCCAGACGACTTCAAGGTATGAAATATCATCTGGCTCCGTAAAGTGTTGGATATGAAGGCTCTAACATGACGTTTTAGTTCGGAGGTACAGTAGCAGAGGGGACGATCGACATTCGGATGCAGTTCGTTCGGAAGGTCTATGCGATCTTGTAAGTCGAATCTACTCCCTCAAATAGCGCCCCTCCCTGATACGATACCGACTCCAATCTGGAAAACTTCTCCCTAACAATGAAATTCGCTGCAGAACTGCCCAGATTCTCCTCACGACCATCCTCAGCTCCATCTCCTTCTTCAATGCATCATACCGCACCTGGATTCAGGGAAACTTCTGGCTTATGATCATCTCCATCTTTGGTGCCCTTGGCTTCATGCTTGCAACCTACTGGAAGCGCAAGTCTTACCCGTCAAACTTGCTTTTCCTTTCCGGCTTCACGTTGATGGAGGCGTACTCTATCAGCGTGGTCACGTCGTTCTACGAGTCGCGAATTGTTGTGCAAGCACTTGTCTTGACCCTGGGCATCTTTGTCGCGCTCACTCTTTTCGCTTGCCAGACCAAGTATGACTTCACTAGCTGGATGCCATACCTCTTCGGTGCTCTCTGGTTCATGATCCTTTTCGGGGTCGTGGCCATGTTTATGCCGTTTGGAAGCACTGCCGAGTTGATTTATGGTGGTCTCGGTGCCCTGATCTTCTCGGGCTATATCCTGGTGGATACTCAGCTGGTCATGCGCCACTACCATGTGGAGGAGGAGATCGCTGCTGCCATCGCGCTGTACTTGGATATCCTGAACCTGTTCCTGTCGATTCTTCGCATCCTGAACAGCCAGAATAACAACTAGACTTGGTCATCTTTCGCCAGCAAGCATGCTCGCGATTTTACAATCCAAGCTTAACCAATACTTCGCAGGGGTTCAACCGGATCCGAGCCCGTCTTGGTGATCACAGACTGTACTTACCTCTCTCATATCTCTTACCCAACATTACAGCACTTTGCGGGTCTTCGTGTTCTGTTCTGTCTATTTGCAATTAAGTATGCCATGAGCGCTGATACTCGCCTGGCTTGAGTGTTGCCTCTTGTGTTTCCTTCATATGATGCCAGTGCGCTGTACCTAATTGGAACTGAGAATCATCATCTTACGCTTGAGATGAGAAACGCCCTTATCCCCGTATGCTTGAGTATTGTCCGACCATTAAATCTTCAAATGTAGCAAAAAGTAGACTTCAGTTGCAAAGATGGTCCAGTCGAGCACATCGATTCGGATAGGGACACATGACCCGTTCCCAGCTGAATAAGACATGTTACTCGGGACAGGAACAGACATCTTGTACAATTGATTCATGGACACTGTTAAGGTATACACACAAACGCTTCGCATTCACACCATCTTCCAAGCATCATGGATAAATCGGTAATCCTCCCTCAAGATTTGGTTTGCTTATTTGCTGTCCTGGATTTGTTTCGTAGCAGCAGCCAATCTCTGAGACATATCGTTCAAATCCGCCGACGTGATCTCCTCGTCGTGTCTTCGCCAGCCAAGCTCAGTAGGCAGAGCCTCGTTTTCTGCAAGAGTGCGATCATAATCAGTTGACAACTCATCGCGGTATTACTTGCTTGTCAAGCAGGCAGCATTCTGGTCGACGACACAAAGCTTTGGAGACTCGATTCACTCACGGAAGAAATATTCCACCCAGGCCTTGGGAACGGTTCCAGCCGTCTTGTCGCCAAAGGCGAGCATATATGCCGAATTCTCGATGAACGTCGTTCCCTTGGCAGCTTCGGAGAAGGTGAAGTCGGGATTTGTTCGGTTGGAGGTATCTACACGAGCCTGGCGAGCGAGCGCCGCATGATAAACGTCAATCTCGTCGCCTTGCCAGTATGAGCGGGTCTGGTCGAAGGTGGCCTGGTCGAAGCTGTGGTCGTCTCCGCTGTAGTAGTCTCGGCGGCTGGTTTATTCAAAGTCAGACCGATCATGTTCTCTGCATCTCGGGGATTCACACAAGCGGTGACGAAATCGTCCTACCTCAGACTGGCATCGTGCTCGAGAATGTTATGATGACTTAGATCATCGAGCGAGAATGTGGTCGCATTGGGTGAAAGATTAGTCTTCAGGCCGGCCTGATAGAAGGTTTTGGAGAAGTCTCTGGCGAGATTGATGGACTCCTTGAGTCCGTTGACGACCTGGTCCTCTGTAAGGTCTCGGCCGTGGTGAGGAATGAAGCCCTGGTTGGCCAGGGTGTTCAACATCGGACATGGCCCGCGCGCTGATATCTGGTCAGAGAAGGTTCTACTCGTGATATTTTTTTTTTCGCTCGGCAATACAACCATCCATTGGGGGATGTTGGGACTTACTGTCGCTGGGTCCAGCAGGTCGCCAGTTGACAGGGGGGTGATCTTTGGGGAGAGCCGAAGCTGAAGCTCCAAGGCAACTGGCCGCGAAGACTGCGATGGCTACCTTCATGTTCGAAGTATGTGTTGCTATATCGAAGGAGCAAGGATGCAAGTTTTGAGGAAGGAAAAATGAAAGAACTGGGATCCAGGTCAGAATCATCCCCGAAATGATCGTCCCACTCTCGGCTTTATAGCTTCATTTCGTCGATATTAAGATCGTCCCACTATTGCATCCGTGTTTACACTGTACGATTATACACTATACAGTGTTCTGAGTGTTCACCTGAGATATTCATCACTAATCCATCCAGTCACGCTAGGTTATTTGGAAATCAACACCCACCCCCTCGGTCCATTCTACCCGTTCGAGCCCAGCATTTATCATCATATCAAAATGACCGCAATACTGACTTTTCAGTCTGCCACACATGATCGAGGCAACGGCCGTCTTAGATAGAGACTTCGCATTGGCACGTCCACATCAACACGGACAAATCAGCTCTGTCTGGTTAGTGCTCCAAAAACTCCGAGTCCACTTCACCGTACCGTTGGCAGAGAGGACGGGCGATATGCCCCTTATGAGAGAACAGGACTAGGAGACGACGGCGCAGATCACTGATTTGGAATGTCAAGGGTATTCAGTTCTGAGTCGAGAGATTGGCAGCATCCAGAGAGTTCCAGACTATGCATTGTTGAGTGTTGACAGGCACATGGCCAGGGTTGAGTTCCAGCCGGTGATCGTGCCGCCTTCCTCCAGTCGGGGCTGGAGGGCTTTGTAGAAAGGAATCTCCATTCGATGTGGTCCGGTTGGAAATAAAAGGTGCATGACTCAGTCGGAAAAGGACCTCGGTTGACGATCTCGCGGGTGACACCCAGTCCATACCTATTGCCTACCTACCTATGTAGATACCAAAGGGTTCGGGCGAAGATCTACGTGGTTGGACGATGAGGACGTTTCACTTGTCAATCACCACTGCTACACAGGCCAGAAATCTAGAAACAACCCGCCATATGCTCGGTGTTCCTCATTTTCAAGCTTCTTGACTGGGCCATTTGTCAACTTTTGCAATCTTCAGCCAAAAAAAAAAAAACTTTCTTCGGAGCGCATCTGTTGCGAGACAAAATGCGGATTGCCGCCCCTGACTCCACATGCAAAAAAGTGGATCCTGCAAGCCATGCGCCAGGGCTCCAGCGGGCATCTTCAAAATTGGGTCCAGGCGAGTTGAGTATTCGGTTCTTCACCGGGTCTGTGCCCGGACAGGAAAAGATTTCCCATATTTGAATGTGCTCTGGGCCTCTTACTGAGGAATAGGATCAAGGTTCTCCAGTACCCGGAGGTTCGAGCAAGTTTATGTGTTGGTTCATTCACATCACAATTAGTGTCTTATGTACATACGCCCATTAATCAATAACTCGTGGTCGGTCGTTATATAGCATCTCCCTTCCTTTTTTGACGGAGTTGTCTTTCCCTTTCGAGCAAAGCGGCGGTGACACTGAATTCAACGAGGAGACTCAAGTATCCACTTCTTTTGGAAGCCTCTCGCTTCCAGATGAGGATCTCGTCTCATTCTCATCCTCTTCATTCAGAGGAGGAGTGCCCGTACCTTCAGTCTCGGTATAGTCGTCTTCATCGTCCGAGTCTCCGGCGCCCCCATCGTGACCCATATGCGGGTTGGCAGCCTCGGATAAGAAGGTGGGAAGCTGTCGTCGCTCAAAGTCTTGTGTATGAGCAGTTCCTGCGCGGAAACTGAACCGTCGGAGACTTCCTGAGCGAGTACCTGGTGGAATACGAGGCTGGATAGTCGAAGTTTCGGGAGTTCCGACCCCAGTTTCAACATCGATGACTGGCATAATGGGTGTCGGGGGAGGTTGTTCCTGAAGCTGGACATCACTGGCACGTGAGCTCTCACGGGCTCTTTGAGGAATTTCGAACTTGTAGGGAAGTTTGGGCTCGCGAGATGCATGGAACTTGGTCACATTCGCACAATGTTCATTCTCGACACGGAGGATAGACCACACGCCACGCCGAAGCACTTCCGACAGGGCGACAAAGAAGCTGAGCAGGGCTGAATGCTGGATATCGTGGGAGAAGATGGCGTAAAAGATCCAGTTGAATCGGACAACGATATCCAGGACAATCGCGCCGTAGTAAATCCAGACGTACCGGAAGGCAAGCTCGTCTCGCAAGAGAACATGCTTCGCATACGGGTCTCCGAGACTCCAGTCCATGAGCACGTCCCAGATGGAAGTATAGATTGAGTTGAGAAGGGCAAAAGTCAGGAAAGGCGCCTGGAAGCGTGTAGTTCGGTTGATCCGCCACATGCTGAGTGTCGAGTAGTAAGCAATACCGCAAACGTATTTGGCCAAGTTGAACAGGTGCGGGAAAGCATCTTGTGGGAAAGAGAGCTTCTTGTGTTTTTTGTCATTCGTGTAGCGGCGAATACACTGACAGGCACGCCAGAATGATGGGAGACAAGTGAAGAATCCCATGACTCGGGAATGGGAGGAATTACACGTTGCAGGGGTGTCCCAATATGTGGCGTACAGACAAAAGAAGAGTTCGATGTTCTGCGCAAGGTTAGTCTTGTTCAACACACCAAAGGGCCAATCGTAACATACCCCCATAGAATACGTCTGGGAGCAATACATGTCGCCGAGGAAAAAGTCCCGAAACTCCACAGTCTTGTACACTCCCGAGAACCACAGACGCCACTGCAGCTTGGTTAGTCATAATACCCAATAACTCGTGATGTACACCGGTGACTCACATTCGTTGCAGCCCACCAGCTGCGGCTCTGGTGATATAGAACGGGTGCAGGCAGGTAGATAATAAACACAGACAAGCCAATTAGTACCACAGGCCAGTAAATATACATCTCGTTGACCCATGAAAAATTAAGCCACATGAAAAGTCCCAACAGGAACATAAAGAAGGCCGAGACCTAGAGGTGCTGTCAGCACAAGATTCGCACAACGACGTCGTCCGGGCCTTGACATACCTCCAGCAATTGGCGCCACTCCAGGGTGTGCCTGGTATTGTATTCGAAAATGAACCGATAATTGACCCTTGAATGGCTCCAAACCATACAGGCCAGGCAGAACAGGAACAAATGAAGCGAGATCATGAAGTATCCGCCGTATATCTGGTAAGAGCAAATCAGTTTTATGACACCTCTCTCGTCGCCATCAAAATATTCATGGAGCCGAGATTGGAATGGCAGAGAGTTTCGGGAAACATACCTGCAGCAGATAACTTGTATTAACGTGCAAAGTGGGATCATTTTGCGACGAGTTCCGCGCGGCATATACGAGCGCCTGGATAGCAAAGAGAATCCCAGCCATAAGAAAGAGGCCAGCGCGAAAGGTGTGAGGGGAATAGTCGCCAGGCTTTTGAGTTGTGCTGCGAAGTTTCGTCGCAGCGATTTTGGTGTTCCCAGCTTCAAAATACCGTCCATACCAGTCTTCGAGTTTACGCATGATGTCTGCGGTCTCACCACTTCGCACAAAGTAGGACTTGTTGACGCGCTCCGTCATATATTCGAGAGGCTTTTCTGCGTCGACCGCTTTATCGAATTTTTTATTGATCTTACGAAAAGCAGTCTGGTTGAGATTGGCGTAGCCTCGCAGCAGATCGACACCACGATAGAACTCTTGCATGGCGATTTTCAGCTGATGCTTAGCAGTTCGATATCCTGGGTCCTTCTTCGGCGTATCGTTGTACTCCAAATCTTCCCTCCGATCAAACATGAATTCACGATCTCGGGGGCGCAGCCCTGGTGTTTCCATGCGCGCCAGGGACTGAGAGTTCTTGCCAAAGCGAAGCGACTGCCCTGAAAACTTTTGCTTCAGGGTCTCCTTGAGATGGGCAGCATTCCACGCGGCAACATCTTTCGGACGATGTATGATGTCCCGCGTCTTCCCACGGACAGCTGCTTTGACACCCTTCATTTCCTCTTGTCGGCTCTGAGACATCGCGTGAAGTTGCTGGTGAAGAGCTTCGTAGCGCTCCTGCGCTTCTTCTTCCTTCTTTCGATAGAATTGGTCGATCTTCTTCAGCTCATCATCCAGCCATGCATAGAACTCGTTTTGGCGTTTTTCCACTTCCCGATAAGGATCGGCGGACGATGGGTCTTCCACGTATGAGAAGACACGACGAATGAACTGCGGCGTACGGTTCGCCCCAGATGCGACAGAGGTTCCAGACGGGAATCGTGTCACCTTTGCTGTAGTTCCAGTTTGCGTTGCAGTGCCTCGGCCCGTGGAGGATTTAGTCAGTTGTGGTTCCAGTGGGCTCGAGGGATGTCGCTGACTGGCGACTGGCGGCGGTTTTGTCACTCGCTGCGAACTTAATTCCCCTGTTGACGAGTCATGCTGGTTTGGATCGATTGCGGGCTCCGGCAGTCTCAGTGATCTGATATCGGGGCTCTCAATATGCTGCCGCGGGGACGCAACGATGCTTCCGTAACTACCGACTGGGCCCGAGAGACGAGACCCCGGTGTCTGTAAAGGCTGCTGCTCCGTTGAAGAAGCGGGCCGATTGGATGAATCAGGATAATCGGATGCACCGCGCCCAGCAGAATGGGTGTGGGAGGACGTCGGAGGATATCGCGCGGACTGCGAACGAGGAGCGATCCCCGGTGTTCGGCTTGCGGTCTTGAGTGCTCGCGTGATCGCCTTGATTTTTTTCTTGCCGGTCTGCAGGTCTTTGGTATTAATTATCCATCCCAGGCCCGATGCAAGCTGAGAGCCATGTTACCTTATAATCCAGGTACATCACCCTCCATTCCGGCACCAACTCTCTTTCCAGTTCCCTGCATTTCCACTCGGGATTAGTGACTTTGGAATGTCTTACCCCGGGGTCACTCGCGGTGACATGCAAGCGGGTGAGGGGCAAGACTTACTTTGCGAACTTCATCCTGATCACAACTCAATGGTCACTGCATGCCTCGATGTGGTGGGAAAGAGAGTCTGGCAGCCAAGCTGGATCAGAAAAAATGTGGACAAATGAGTAATGACCGGCAGGGACGAAGTTTATCGGGCCGACCAACAAGGGTCATACGGCATTATGGGGATGAAGCGTCCAGAGATCAGTAATTTGCAAAAGAAGAAAAAGAAAAATCGCGTGGAGCACCACCGCCTGAATAGGCTTGCTTGGCGGAAGCGGCACTCAGGTGGTGCTAAACCAAGTTGGATGCGACGAGAGGCGCCAAGTCTTGAAGTTAAGTACAAGTACAGATTCAAATTTTTGCACCCTCCGTGCAGGCACGAGAGAGACGACTGGAGACCCGAAGATCGGAGCGCGTCGATTCCAGGCAGGTCCTGAATTTGCGCCTGTTGAAGGTTTGCCGCCAGGACTCCCAAATTTTTCGGAAAAGCTTCTGAGATTCGCAGTCACAGTCAGAAGGCTTAAACTGCGCACGTGCAGGTCGCGGATGAGCTCATGTATGTCATGAAATGCCCGAGGAGGCCTGAGGACGGCAACGCAGAGCCTGATCGTCCCTGTAGATGCCTCAGTTTCGAGGCTTCCATGAACGCACGGCGACTGTCCTCGAGGGTGATTCGTTGCTGTCATCAGGATGATCCACGGTCCGAGAATTCCACGGCGACCTGGAATCTCAGGACCCACCTTTCCTTTTCTCCTATCTTATCGAGCGGGTACTGTACTACTTGTCTAGTAACTTAACGTTAGTTAGACCTTAGTTAGTAGTTTAGTACTAACTTACTCTACTGCTCTGTAAACTGCTCACCACTGTACTACTGGAGGATGTTCTCGGGCTTATAAGTGGTTTGCCGCAGTTTTAAAATCTTCTCGTTAAACTTTGATCCTTGCCGACACTTCACTGGTCCACCGGATCTACCATCTACATTACATGATCTTGGGTCACACAAGCGACCCTCGTCATCCACCTTAACTGGCACGAGAGGGGTCAGAGAGCTCGAATGTGGCCTGGCCGAGCTCCAAGGCCCTCTCTACAAGTACAGTGCATTCGTGGGCCTGGAATGCAGCCCTGGAATGTACTCGGCGGTTTTACATCATTTTGAGTGGCTCGTGAATCACCCGTCTCTGTGACCCTCACGCCCTAAGTCCACGTATGTGGGTGCGTCAAATCATCGTTTAGTGAACCCGATCTGTCCAGTCTCCAGCTGGTGACGCGGTCGGCACGCAGCGACAAGAATCAGAGGCTCCCCAAAACATACTCCGCAGGGCAAAATGACATGGATTTGAGTTCATCTGAGCTGATCTTTGGCAATCACCAAACCCCACACCTGTATACTTGAGTGATGCCTCTGAGCGCTAGTATGCGCGAGCGATAACCTGTGCGTACTGCATAGTGCATAACTGCATGGTACATACTACATAGTACATGCTACTAACTACAGTCTAGTTAAGTTAGTCCGTGGTTTTGTACAAACTACAGGAGTACATACACGTACAAAATTCATTCGAGTCCCTTGCGGGTACCTAAGGTTGTTATCTAGGTGCCCTGATGCTTTTCAGAAGACAGGATTCCCAATGGACATGGAATTTATTTACTACTAATCCGTAACATCGCAGGTCACTGATAGAAGGTGGCTACAGTAGGTGCAGCATCACAATCCTCGTGAGAGAAGGATGAGTGTGAGATTGTCTGGCTGGGAAAGATTCTATCTAGGTAGGCTATGGAGTATGGAGCAGGAGTTGTACCGACTGCGGTGAGACGGCAGTATCACATGCCATACAAATAGTCGCCTTCAAGATTTCACCGCCCTGCCACCTGCATCAGCGACGCCCATTCACTCTTCATTTGTTCTTGGAGTGACACAGGTTCTCTGGGATGAATTGATGGCTCGGCATAAATCACTACGAGTAAATTGCCCTCCTGTTTTGCCCTGTGTTCTCACCTGGTTATGTTCTAGCGGTGAGCGGTAAACGAATGGGGACCCGTGCACAACAAAACGCAAATCCTGGGCGCTCCCCGTCTGGTCTGCTTCTAGTAACCTACATGAGTTAGGACTCGCGCAACGATCGCCATCAGGCGTGGCGTCGTCCACAGTCACGCAGCTCTGGAGAGATAAGGCGGCTCCTCAGGCCGTCCCACTCAAAATCCTCTTCCGGTAATTTGTCGCGTAGGACCATCGGTAGAATGCGCTCGATGCGCTAGGACCCTGTCCGTTATCATGCAGACGGGCTGCATGTGTGTACTTGACTGAAGAATCAACAATATGACATATCCGTTCTTTCCAGATCAGAGGATGTACCCAGGAACCATTGGAAGATGCGTCCACCTTGCACCTGCAGGTGACTCATTTCGAGACGTGTTGACAGGTAATGTCCCGACATCGTTCTGCTCACACACCGATAGTTGCTCAGAGGTCCTACAACCTGACACCGCCCTTTCTATAGTATATACGATCAATAGTATATACACCATTCCACGATGAGCTACCTAGTCTAGTATCAAGGACGTACCAGGGCTAATGTATTAAAACGGGCAACTGCCCTCAAGGTCGACACCCACTTTTAATAGTTACAAGAAAACCCCACGTCTACATATTGTATCGTCTGCTAAGCCCTGTGAGCAATTCTGAGGTGGCTTTGACCGTCGTATTCAGGCTTCATATATGCCTCCATGCCGACAAAATTTTCAGGTGTAAGATGTATCGTATAGTTGTCGGTGACTGACAAGAATCCCAAAGGTAAGTACGTTTTCCAATAAAGTGCCAGATGATAGGAACATCGTTCGTAAGTAAATGGTAATTACATAGGTAAACACCTATAATGTAGGTGCCTAGGTAGGGCTGAGCTACTTAAGGACACGGTTCTTGCGAAGAATTATAGGTGGGTAACGACTCTTTCCACGGTAAGTACCTACGGAGACGGCAATTATATAGTTGTGGAAGACGATGCCCGGGATTTCGAGCTTCTTGCTTGTAGATTCATTCCCTGAGGAGTCCTTGTAAATGGTACTCTGGAGCGGGTGTGTACCTTCCCGCAAAAACTCTCTCTCTCCCCCTCCAAGGCATATATGTTAATTTCTACCTCGTATCTATTGGATTAAATCGCCCGACCCTCCATAGATGATGACGACTTAGATTAGCACGGTAGGTTTGTATGGCATAAAGAAGATAATCTTTGAAAAGTCCTTCGTGCTGGCTGTTAACGCAAAGCTCAGGAAGGTATCATGCTTGGTGAACAATGGAGTATGGGCTGTTCACGTGCAGGTCTGAGGTACTTACCAGCATAGCAGATCTCACATAGTAGTCCAAGGCTCTAGGTAGGTACTATTGATCTAATTTGCCTCGGCAATCCTCGCAGTGATGTGGTGGGCCACTTGAATGTATTGGCGATCAGCCAGTCTTGGCAGGAATCAGGGGTAGTAGTGTAGTGCACTGAGCACTCCACCGATGACTGACTCTCACCTTAGTTCTTCAACTTGGTAAAGGTAGCTCCGAACGAAGATCGACCGGGTTCCGTGCCGACTTTGACGGGAATTAGTTCAACACCGATGAGCACGAGTAAGGTACAGACCGGTCATCAAACTTGACAACTACCGGAGAGTCCGGATTGTTGTACTGTAGATGCGAGTGTCTGATCTTTCTCCTCGCGCATACAACCACTTGTCGAGGATACATATGTACCTCTACTCTACAGACGAGCATTTGGGTTGCCCGAAGTGTCCATGGATCTAGAAGGAGGCTATATGTCAGCCTTAACAGATGATGCTTGTTCTATCACATGCGGCTTGTTAGTGCACACCTGGGTGACTGACGCTCAGAGCCTTTTGAAGAGGGCATGAGGTAGTAGATAGCGTAACAAGTCACCAGTTTCCTACTATCATCCATGTTACTCCTAGAGAGTAGAGAGAGACTGCTGGGAAAGCCAGGTCACACTGCTCCCAAGGCCCGGAATCCATGAAATAGCTGGTAGTGATACTAGTACAATTCCACTCGGGGGTGGATGGCTAGTTGGTCACCCTCTCCCATAAGTTTCCAACCTGAATCCAGGACCAACACATAGACTCATAAAATATGACTCTGCCCATACACTACCGTAGCACGCTCTTGAATCCTTGACTCGTCATGGGCCGGTTAAATGCTTTAACGGCCCGGCTGGGAACAGTCCAAGGGGCCCGAGTCCTTCAGACACCCAAACTCCGCCAGGACTAGTGGGCCACCATCAAACCTATCGGTGCAAGTCTGAGTAAGATATCCACTCATCCACTCACCCATGCATCTGATGACCTTCTCGTTGTGGGATCTTGACCTGGTTAGTACTAACTACCTACAGGTAGCAACAACTGATCAACCAGCTTTCCTTTTCCTATGCACTATTCAGCTCCCAAATTCAGAAAGCAGATCAGTGGTCCAAGGCGTAAGCAGATCTTTCATCTTGACAAGATCGTGGCCTTGTCCCCATATGTGGTGTGGCCTCAGGACAAGTCGATCAGCCCTCATGTGTCTCCCAGCTCATACGGAACGCTGATCATTAGCAGAAACTACCTATTGATTGATTTTGGCGCGGAAAGATCATCCGCTTAGGTCACTGTGGTAATTAAGTGTCCACTGCGAGAGACCTGATCCAGCGTGGACGATCCCAGTGGTGTCTCCGCCCGTGCCGTATCAGCTGGTCGACGATCGTCATGGGCATTACAGGTCCTTCCCAGGTAGTACTCCGTCGACCAAAGCACACGGTGACGGAAGCGAAACTGGCCAAGTCAAGGTGGATGCAGATGAGTCCACGAGAGTAGTATCAAGACCACGGCCCCGTAGGCGATCAGGTCCAGTCTGCTACAAGTCACCGATCGCTTGTGACAAGCTTCAGTACAGCAACCAACAACGATGCCCGTCGCCCCACGCCGGCTACAGGTACCGCAACAACAGCATTGACCAGAGATTGGTGATTGACCAGCAGCACGGTTCCCCACGGGGCGGCGTTATGGGCTCCGTGCTGTACATGCCGAATCTCGATTTCTCAGAACTCGTTCTAGTGGTCTCCAATCCCGACCAAATGAAAGCGTGATACGCATCTGGGACCTCGAGCCTGAGCACCATGCTCAGATGCTGTGATAGACCCCTACGGCAATACATATTCACCACGGCGGAGAAGAATATTCGCAAGGCGTACGAAGTAAAGTTAATCACCAAAGCCGTGATGGGAGATGTTCCCGATCGCGGATGACCCGCGAAAGTCACCGTAGCGAGTCCGGGACTAGGCTGAAATGGGGATCCCTCTCCGGCCCTAAACCGCCACAACCGGATGAAGAGTTTCCAACTCCATCATTTCCGAAGGAGGGGTGAAGGTCTGATGCACGGGTCGCCCTTAGCCATGCCGGGGCAAGTTTTCGGTTTGTGACGGGAAAATAGGCAAGGCAGGCCAAATGGACAAAATTGGAACACAGTCAAGGGAAACTCGGCAACTGAGGTGCCTGGAGCAGTTGTTCTCCAGGACCATGCCCGCCGAAGACTCCAAACGTATGCCACCCGTGAGTAAGTATGGCAGTGCACGTAGTGCCTTTTACCCTCATTGCGGGACTGCAGAACCTACCCCAGATTCTCCGCATTACTGTTGCGCCTGAGTTATGTCTGGGGAAATGTACCACGGTTCTGGCGTTGCAGGTCAGCGCAGCAAGCCGCAGCTTTGCAAGGGAGCCAATGCCCCTGCTCTCAGGCGGGCTGAGGTCGACTCGGATAACCGATGCATTACGTGGAGCCTCGGTGCTGAAAAGGATGCCAACAGACTGATTGGTCTCGGTCTGTTAGCAACGGGCAAAAGACGGAGATTCTGCGGGGCCGACTGAGCAGGAATCATGTCGTCTGGCGCAATATACGACCGACTTGCGAGCCAGAGATGGGCTCTAGCTCCGCAGCACGAAGACGGAAATGACGATGGTCCGAGTCGGCTAGGGCCATGAGAAGGGCTTTGTGGGGTTGATACGATCAGGCACGCCGCCCATTCCATGCCATCGTCCATTTTCTTGCTTTCATCGGCATCGTTAGCTTCGGAAAGAACAGCCATTCACAAGGCTAGAGGGATGTTTAAATGGGTATGAAGAAGTGCTCAGATGGCACGCATTTCTCCAGATGCAGAGAAAGTTTCCTTCCCCGCAGCAGCCAACCTATCGGCAGCGACTAACAGCCTGCAGAATCCCCGTCATTTCGGTTTAGTCTGGGGAGATGCGCAGGGGCCTGGAGGCCATGGAACTTCTGGAATATTCAGTAAAACCTTCAAGAGAGAGACGCTAATGCCGGTCAGCGTATGACATTGCTGAGACGAAGAGTGTCGGACAAAAACACTCTCGGCTTGCGGAATGAGGCGCGACGAGGATCAATTGCCTCGGACTATAAAGAGTCGGTTGACTCGCCTGTTGAATCGGACTTCTTCTTTACCAGGCTCATCATCATCCTTCTAAGTCCACTGATACCACCTTGACAAACGACAGCCCTACTGTCATTCACAAGATGTCTCGACTTTTGTACGCACTCGGTGCACTGGCCATGGGCCAGTCTGCTCTGGCAGCTCCCCAGCTATCCCCGCGTGCTGGAACCTTGGACTCTTGGCTGTCAGCGGAGACAAGTTTCTCCCTGAATGGCATCCTCGCCAACGTTGGCTCAAGTGGTGCTTATTCGAAGAGCGCTGGTAGCGGTATTGTGATTGCCAGCCCCAGCACGGCCAGCCCAGACTGTAAGTGTCATTGAAATTGTTCGTTCCCTTTTTTTTTCGACTCCATAATAATAAACCTCAGATTACTACACCTGGACTCGTGATGCTGCGCTCACTATGAAGGCTCTTGTGGATCTTTTCCGCAATGGAAACTCGGGACTTCAGACCGTCATCGAGCAGTACATCAACGCCCAGGCCAAGCTTCAAACTGTGACCAACCCCTCGGGAGGTCTCTCTGACGGCTCTGGTCTCGGCGAGCCCAAATTCAATGTGGATGGCAGTGCCTTCACTGGCAATTGGGGCCGGCCCCAGCGTGATGGTCCTGCTCTGCGGGCCATCGCTCTGATTGACTTTGGAAACTGGCTGATCGTACGAAACTTCTACTCCCAAGTATGTGAGGACCATGCTAATTTTAGTAGGACAATGGATACAAGAGTTATGCTGTGAACAACGTCTGGCCCATTGTTCACAACGACTTGTCCTATGTTGCCCAGTACTGGAGTCAGTCCGGCTTTGGTAAGTTTTCCGACGTCCTTCAATGTTTTATGTGCCTGCGAACTTTGGATTAACGTGGTTTTTCAGATCTCTGGGAGGAGGTCAACAGTATGTCTTTCTTCACTGTGGCCAACCAGCACCGCTCATTGGTCGAGGGTAGTGCTTTCGCTAGCCGTGTCGGCTCCTCTTGCTCTGGATGCGACTCGCAAGCGCCCCAGATTCTCTGCTATATGCAGAGTTTCTGGACCGGCTCATACATCAATGCCAACACCGGTGGCGGCCGTTCTGGCAAGGACTCCAACACAATCCTCGCCAGTATCCACACCTTTGACCCTGCGGCCACTTGTGACGATGTCACTTTCCAGCCATGCTCTTCCCGCGCCCTTGCCAACCACAAGGTTTACACCGACTCTTTCCGTTCCGTGTACCCTCTGAACTCTGGCATTGCTCAGGGTAAGGCTGTTTCGGTTGGTCGCTACCCCGAGGATTCTTACTATGGTGGCAACCCCTGGTTCTTGTCCAATCTCGCTGCCGCAGAGCAACTGTATGACGCCATCTACCAGTGGAACAAGATCGGTTCCATCACCATTACCAGCACATCCTTGGCCTTCTTCAAGGATGTCTACTCCTCCGCCGCCACCGGTACCTACGCCTCTGGCAGCACTACCTTCAATGCTATCATCAGCGCTGTCAAGACCTATGCCGACGGCTATGTCAGCATCGTTCAGACTCACGCCTACGCCAATGGTTCTCTCTCGGAGCAGTTTGACCGAACCTCTGGTGTTTCGATTTCCGCTCGCGACCTCACCTGGTCCTATGCTGCTCTTCTGACTGCCAACGACCGCCGCAACGGAGTTGTTCCTCCTTCCTGGGGTGCTAGCTCCGCCAACAGCGTCCCCGGCTCTTGCTCTATGGGCTCTGCCACTGGTTCCTACGCCACTCCCGCCGTCGGCTCCTGGCCCGCTACTTTGACCAGCGGAACTGCTGCTCCTCCTTCCACCACCACCACCACTACCAAGCCCCCTACCACGACCACAACCTCCTCGGGCTCTTGCACCACCCCGACCTCCGTTGCTGTGACCTTTGATGAGACTGCGACCACCACCTTTGGTGAGAATGTCTTCCTGGTCGGTTCCATCTCTCAGCTCGGTAACTGGAACACCGCCAACGGTATCGCTCTGAGCGCCAGCAAGTACACTTCCAGCAACCCTCTGTGGTATGTCACCGTCAACTTGCCCGCCGGTACCACCTTCCAGTACAAATACTTCCGCAAGGAGACCGACGGCTCCATCAAGTGGGAGAGCGACCCCAACCGCTCCTACACTGTTCCCGCCAAGTGCGGTACTACCACTGCCACCGAGAACGACAGCTGGCGCTAAATTGGAGGCACTGGCCTATCATGCATGTCGAAGACTATGATCAAGAGGATCGTCGTGACTCGTGAGTACATGATATACACTGATTTATAAAAGACTTATATGTTGGGGATGACACTCGGAACTCGTGGATGATCGAACACGCATGATGTCACTGTGAATGAGCTTTGTACTTGATTTAGAATGCATTACTATTTTCTCACTTTTTAATACTTTCACTCTTAAATAAAGCCTCAGACATCCCGTCTTGTCTGCAATGACGGCAACGATGGTGAGGTCAATCAAGGCCAATCATGTCATTCACGAGGCTCGATTAGCATTCGAAAGTCAAAGAGAGAATCAAAGATATGGCGAATCTTAAGTACAAAATTTTCCGTTTCCTACTATCGATGTTGCCAAGGGTCTATAGATTTTGACCTTGGGGAGCGATGTATCTTGGCAGGCATCGACCGAGCCACAAAAGTTCCGCTGGAACGACCTCGGCGGCGGGTATGCGCCACAGTGAGCCACAACCTTAAAAGGCTCCTCAAGAACGGTCCCTCCGCCCAAATGTTTCCCAAGTTTGGTAGGAAGGAGCTATCAACTCTGAACGTGCACCCGAAGCAACCTCCAACCTCCCTCCAATCGAGGTGCCACTTCCAGTCACACCCTACCTCGCCACTCAATCATGCCCACAAAGACACCCACGCTCTCGGACTTTCCGTCCACCACCACCGTCACCATCACATTACCGCCATCCACGTCCTCTTACGCATCCGCTCCATCTCCGAATATCCTCCTTCTACTACACGGTCTCGGCGACACGGCCGCGGGTTTCACACCATTCGGCCAAGCGATCCGACTGCCCGAAACAACCGTCGTCACAGTCCAAGCGCCAGCCCCTCTACCTTTCGACCTGGGCGGGTTCCACTGGGGCGACGACGTATCCTTCGACAGTCGGACCGGCACACTGGACATGGACGCTGGATTCACAAAAAGCACCGAAATGCTCGCCGACGCCATCATCAGGAAGACCCTGGTGCAAAAATGCGGCTACCAGCTTCGAGAAATCATGATCCTGGGATTCGGGCAGGGTGGCATGGCTGGGCTGGCAGCGGCGCGAGAACTAGGTTCTGGAAAGGATAGGCAAGACGGCGGCGCCCTCGCGGGCGTGATTTCCATCGGGGCGCCGTATGCACTGTCGGGTCCTCGTATGGGTGCAAAGAATCGCACACCGGTGTTATTGGTTTCTGGACGGGATTCGGAGATTGTCTCGGATGGTGCGGGGCGTAGAACGAAAGACGTGTTTGAGTTTGTGGAGGTCAGTCAGTATAAGAGGAAAGGAGACGGGATGCCTTCGAATCGCGATGAGATGCTTCCAGTCATGCAATTCTTCGCCAGGAGGTTGCGTAGTCGGCAGGGGGTTCCAGCGGGCAGTGTTGAAATCGGATGATTGCTTTTCCACAAGTCATCCATCGAGGGGAAAGATCGTATATCCAGATTGAGATATGAGTAGCCAGTAGCCACTATTCGGAAATTTCACGACTGAACGCTGGCTGTGTGGAGCTGGCCAATTTGCCTCGGAGAAAAAGCCGAGAGATGGTTAGTTGTTTTCCCAACTATCTAGAAGAAGCAGTCTTTCCGACGGACATGGCTTCTCGCGGACGGTCTTGACCTCCTTTGGTGAAGTTGGTGGAAAGCTTCTAGAGGTGACTTTTTTTGTCCTTTCAGCCTGTGCATTTTTACACTCACAGAGACCGAGAAACCATATCGGGTGTTGCTCCAGGCGCTTAAGCGGAAGCCCGTATTCAAAGGGAAAGCAACCTTTTTGCGACATGAGCTTCCTTGACGAGTGGAAACACATGAGTTATAGAGAAGAGATCGTCCAAAGAGAAATATAGCGAGTGAGTCTATGCATAGGTAGGTAGTTGAAAGTTCGCAATCAGGCGATATCCTGAGATCATCCAAAATTGAATTCGAGGGTTCACGGGTTGTACCGCAGTTCAATGTTAGTAGCTTCACTGGCTACTACCTAGTATCCATTTTCGAAACACACTTTGGTATATATCTATAAAGTCTATCCTGGTATATGCTTCATTCATCATATGCAAGAAGCTCATTTTTTGATGCCAATCACCGCCAAGTTGCGCGGACTCTCACTGTACTCAAAGACGGGCTCAACCCAACACTCCTTGACAGAGTCATGTTCTCGCAGGTATTGCCACCGGTCCACAACAATGACCGCTTCCACCACCTGGGCGCTAAACGCCATCAAACTCCATACGACACTGAGATGCTGCTTGCTCGTTGGATCATCCAGCTCGTACTGACGAATCTCCTCATCCGTCATGGTGACAATGCGCTCTTGGACACGAGCCGCGTGCTTGGGGTCGCGGAGGAGACGAGCAGACGCCGCTCGGACGTACGCGGGGAAGGACTCGAATGCACGTTTAGGCAAGGAGCCGATGATCACAGCGGCGTTGGACTCGCCGCTTTGGTCCGCGGCGTAGAGATCCTCGGGGATCCCGGGCTTGGGCGCCACGCCCTTGTCCACGAAGATGCGTTGGAGAAGAGCGCGGAAGAGATGGCGGGTGAAGAAACTTTCGCTGTCGTCGTGGCCCCAGTTATATGGGGCTTGTACGGCCATCATACGCGCTGTGATGTTGAATTTCATACCGACTGTACCCGAGCTTTCGTAGATTTCGAAGTGTTTGGACATGGGGAAGCCGTGGGGGTCGTAGGAGTTCCCGGTTGCTTGGAGACGGGGGTGAAGGGAGCGGAGAACGGGGAGCTTGTAGGTTGCCGGGCCGAGACGTTCAGTCATGAGATTGTAGCAGCAGCCGATCATGGCGACTGCAACCACGGAGGGATTGAGGATGAGGGAGCGAACGCCATGGTGAACTAGGTTGCCGCATGAATGGAGGGAGACAACCATGACACGGGCGTCTTTTGGTGGTGGACTGTCAAGTTCGGACGGAGAAGGGGGATTTGTTTCTTCTGAGGAGGACTCATCCGGTGTCACATGAGCTGTAGGGTTGACGACGTGGTCGATGATAGGTTCGAGGTATCCGTCCTGAATGTCGTGTTCGATATAACTTATAGTGCCTCCCGTGTCGATTAGATGCTCACGCTTCGGCTTCTGGGAACCCCTCGTCATCGACCCAAGAAGCTCATGCGGTTCGAGCTTGATATCCCCGAGCATCTTGAACATGGTCACACTTTCCTCTTCATTCGTGGGCTCTTCCTGTGGTGCTGGGCCCGGGCCCGGGCCCTCGGACGACCGAGGTCCTTGCTTTTCCACAACTGGTACCCCATGCTCCTCTGCTTTTATGTCGCTAGGTCCGGTCTTCGTGTCCGCATCGTTGCAATCCACGCAGGAGGTTTCCGGGCGAGGAACAACCACTTTTTTAGCCTTTTCCCTCTCGCGCAGCTTGGCGGAGACATCAATACCCTTTGCGCCAGCAATGTACTGATGTCGCCTCTCGATCGCGATGATGTGCTTATGGTACGGCGCACTAGCCAAGGTACGACCGAGATAATTGCGCCCGGATCCGAAGTCAACAATATGGGTGACTGGCTCGTCGCGACGCTCGGCCACGGTATCCGAGAGCGATGCGACATAGCCCGAAAAGCACTCGACTTCGTGCTCCTTTTTCGTTTTCATCCCAACAGCAACATGTCTCGGGAGTTTGGCTCGGGGAGATTGCGAGTTATATTCTCGGCGCAGGCTCAGTCGGCGAACATCACGGATGTAGTCCAGCAGGCTTTGCGGGGGGAATGCGCCATCCTTCCACGTGGTGCGGGCATCGTCGCTCGCGGGGCCGTCGGTGTACTTTGAGCGCAAGGGGTCAATGTCCTCGCGCAAAAGGAGGTGTATGATGTCGTGGATGTCGTGATGCTCGAAGAAAGTCCGCCAGTCTTGCGGGATCAGAGTCGTATATAGATCGGGTTTGCGGGTCAAAAAGTCCACCATGTGCACGCCGCCGCAAAGATTCATAAATAGGACATTGGTGGTCGCAAAGCCGAGGAGTTCTTCGATATACTGTTCGGGACTCTCCCACTCGTCGGAGAGTGGCAGAGGGCGATTGCGAGCCATCAGATGGAAGTGTGAAAGGCTGCAGAGTCTATCGTGCAGCAAATTGATCCGAACACGCAGAACAGATGCGATCCACACATATCGCGGGGAATCACGGTTATCGTTCTATCGTCTATCTTTTTTTTTCTTTATCTTATCAGGCCAGACTCCAGATTGGTACTAGTAAGGTAAATTGGTTCTGCTGAGTCAGGCCGAGGCTTCCAATCAATTGCCCCGATCATTGGCCAGTTGGTACCTGAGCATGTCGGCTGTGATCACCTACTGTTCTTTTTGATGAAGTACCGTACACGCGTGACGCAACCATAGAATGATGTTTACTCTATCTCTTTCAAGTTGAATAGCTCCAGGTATGTATGTTATGCAAAAGTATCAGGAAGCCTCTCTCACATCCGACTCCCGAAGCATACAATCCTGCGTCCTGCCCGTATGCATAGTCGTCGTGTCCTCATCTCAAAGTCGAGGCTATTCCGCATTCGTCGACACGTGATATCCAGAGCGGACGGGGAGTTGTCAGCTCCCGACCCGACCCTTTCCCGGGCCATCGTCATCGTCGCCCCGTGGAACATACAATAGGCTCAGAGGCTGTACCTTATTTCCATATACCATCAACCATACACCCATACCCTCCCAACCGCAATATCATGGACGCGACCGACCCCTTCCTCCAAGTCCAGGCGTAAGTCAATCGCTCTCATCCGGAGAAAACCACTCTCTCCACTCTTGCTAAATCAAACACCTCCCTCATACCTCACTCCTTATACCACAGGGACGTCCTCGAAACCCTCCAAACCAGCCGCCCTCTCTTCTCCTCCTACCTCCGCATCCGCTCCCTCGCCAAATCCCCCCAAAATCCCGAACTGCACCAATCTCGCGCCGAACTCGAGACGACCCTCACCGAACTCACCGCCGACCTCGACGACCTCGTCGAATCGGTCCGCGCCATCGAGCAAGACCCCTACCGCTTCGGCCTCGAGCTCGAAGAAGTCCAGCGCCGGCGCAAACTCGTCGACGATGTAGGGCGTGAAATCGAGCAGATGCGCACCGAGCTCGCGCGGGCGGTCTCTGCGGCGCCGGCGCCGGCGCCGGCCGACTTGCCCAATCCGACGGAGTTTGATGCGGCGCTGGAGGCGGAGGAGGATGGGGGGAGGGCGGCCCGCGGGGATGATTACTATGCGGCGTTGGAGCAGCAGCGACAGGTGGAGTTGATGCATGAGCAGGATGAGCAGTTGGATGGGGTGTTTCGGACGGTGGGCAATTTGAGACAGCAGGCGAATGATATGGGGAGGGAATTGGAGGAGCAAGGTGCGATTCTGGAGGAGGTGGATTCGCTGGCGGATCGAGTCGGTGGGAAGTTGAACAATGGGATGAAACGGATTCGCCATATTGTGCGCAAGAACGAGGGTAAGTGGTACCCGAGCTGCATCTCTGAGGAACCCTCTCGGATCAAAGTACTCTCTGGTGGTGGTCGCACGTCGACGTGAATCGTGTTGATGGACTATGATGCACATGGTGAACGCTTACGAGTAGACAAGCTGACATTCCCGCCTTCTTCACCTTGTCTACGACATTTAGATACGTGGTCTTCGTTTTGCATTGCCGCGCTTATTTTTGCGCTCGTGGTATTATTAATTCTCGTGATTGTCCTTTGAAAGTGGACCCTGGGGGCAAAGCGGAACATGTCATATCAAATAAAGCATCGGCGTCAGCATCAGCATCAGCATCGGCGTCAGTGTCACCCTTGGGGACTCGGCATTCATCTCGTGAAAACAAGGCGACAACAACAACTCAGGCGACTTTGAGTCTAGTTGCGAGCCTTCTTGGCAGGAGGCTGATCCTCGCCATCATCAACATCGTCCTCATCCTCATCCATATCCTCGAGCTCCTCGAACTCATCCTCAAAGTCGAAGGAGGGCTGGAAAGACTCGGCTGCAATGAGAAGTCACCGTGTCAGCTAGAGATACTTGCAAATCGTCGCCCAGGTGCAGCAGTCATCTTTTCCGAGTCTGGGTCATTCACTTACCATAATACTTCAAGGCGTTGGTCCAGAGGTCCTCGGCAATAGCAATGGCGAGGTCCTCACCACCGGGGAAGACCTCGGCCTCCTCGAGGTCATCCACGAGGTCAAAGTCCTCCTCCTCGTCGTCGTCCTCCTCGTCATCGTCTTCGGGGACCTCCTCGCCCCTGGCAATCTTGGCCCAGCGCTCCTCATCCTCCTTCAGGGCCTCCTTGTTCTGCTCGGCAGAGACATCGCGACCACGGTAGGCGAAGAAGGAAAAGAAGCTGGCCCCCGCGGGGCTATCGTCCTCATCCTCGGGCAGATCCTCCATATCTTCGATGTCGGCGCCCTGCATGGCCTCGGCCTCGGCAATCTCCAGCTTCTTGACGAGAGCCTCGTACTCGGGGAGATCGGTGCGCTTGCCACCCTTCTTCTTCTCGGCATCAAATAGATCGCAGGCGGCGTCCAGCAGGCCGCGGGTGGGGTCCACGTCGGCAGACTTCCAGTTGATACGGACGGGGTCGGAAACCAGACCCTCCCAAGCGCGGCGCTTGCCCTTGGCCGTCTTCTGGACATGCTTACGCCAGTAGAACTCCTTGACAAGCTTGGCGTTGTCGAAGAACTCGTTGTTCTCCGTTTCAAACTCAAAGGTGAAGCGCAGGCTGCGGGGCTCACCATTGCCCTCGGCATCGACCTCGAAACGCTCGACGACGACGTTCTTGAGGTTCTCGGCTAGAATCTCCGAGTCGGATTCCAAGATGAACTCGCTGATCTCGGAGGGGGCGGTGGAGAAGACGCGCGCCCAGAAGTCAGACTTCACACCGGGCATGGAGATGATCTCTTCCCGCTTCTTGAAAATGGGAGCGAAAAGGGGGATGGACTTGCGCACTGGTGGAAAGGAGATTATATATTAGTCCAGAGTCCAATGCGAAGATTAAGAGCTCACGGGATGTCATCCAGCGGTGTCACGTAGGTCCCCTCAATAGAATCAATGCGCTATCAAACAGACAGACACCCAGAGACAGACAAAAGTCCATAGCAAAGCACGCTTGTCCATCCTGCTTCTGCGAGGAAAAAGGAAAAAAAAAGAAAGAAAGAAAGCACAAGGTCTCGATTGGAGTAACCCCAAGAACAACACCAGACACGGGGTGGATGAATAACGGATCTAAAATCACTTACGCTGCTCCAGCTCCGCTCGCTCCAGCTCCTCCTGGACATGAGAGATCTTGCTCCGAGCTTCCTCGGGAATAGCAGGGAACTCGATGCGCTCAGAGAGAGACTTGTCTTCGCCGGACATTGTGACGGTGGATCTGACGATACGACGGAGGTTTCTGAAAAGAAGAGAGACCGAGAGGAACACAAGAAGAGGATGTAGTATAGAATCGTCAAAGCAGACGAAGTAAGATGGGCAATGAGCAGATAGATGGAAGAATTTGGAAAGGTAAGAGTGAGAAAGCAAGATGAGAATGCGGGAGGATGCAAACTTTTAATCTTTCGAAAACGGAAAAGAGGAAGAAGAAAAAAATAAAATTGGGGGTTCCGATTTGATTTTTTTTTTTTTTTTGGAAAAGGCGTTGATCAGCACGGAGCTTTGTCAAACAGCGTGACGACAGTGACCAGTGACGGGGGGGCGAGTGGAAGTGACAATGAAATCGATGGGTTACAGGACTCCTCCCAAGCTGTCTGAGCTTTTTGCTTTTCCCGATCAAATGATGGAACCTTCGACAGTCGACAGTCGACACCCTCGAAGGTACTGTTCCCCCCTCCTGCGGGGCAAGACAGAAGGCGGTAGAAGCTGGGTACATGAGGAGAGACTGGGCCAGTACTTCTACTTTGCCACTCTGTGGCGACAATGACGATGTATTGTAGATGTAGAGCGGACGTACCCCACGCGGTCTGGCTGGGCAACGGAAATGGATGGATTTTTACAAGTGCGGGTCCGGCGTGGCCCTGTTGATGCCTGAGGTGTCGTGAGGTTTGGGTCGGAGAGTCTGATCTTGACGGTGGCCCGGCCCGTCAAGTCTCTCTCCTTCGTTTCAGCTCAGCTTAGAATCTCGAGGTTGTCTTTTCTTTTTGAGATGGATAACTCATGTACCCGATAGAAAGAGGTAGTGGACTAGTGTGACACAGCACGTACCACGTGAATATCAAGTGATTACCTATACCTAGTCCTGACTCCTTCCTGATTATCAACTATGACTCCATAGTCCATCCAACCAGGTGAAGCTATTCCCATCCGAGTATTCTCCAGCTGCTCTACGCTCTACGTGACCCTGACAGTCTTGCTACGAAGTACGCTATCGACGCAATCGCAAAGTCGTATCAAAATCACCAAACTTTTTTGTTTTGATTCTCCGCGATTCAATAAGAATCAAAGAGGAAAGCGGGGTGGAATATGTTGGCCTTGCGGTGCCCAAGAACAAAAAAAAAGGAAGGACCAAGAAGCTATCCGGTCGTCTGCAAATCATCAACGAGACGGGAAGAAAATTTCAACATCCACATCCAGATACGCAAGGCAGGCAAGGTCAACAATGTCTTCCCCCGGAAAGGAGGGGGGAATCGGCGAAGAAATCACTCATAAAGCATCCCAGATGGTCCCATGCCCTTTTTTCGCCAACAATGCAATGATTAGAGCCAAGTAGACAGTAACCCACGGTTCAAACAAGGGGGGGAGAGAGAGAGAGAGAGGAAGAAGAAAAAGAAAAGGTATAGTAGGGGAGAGTCCACGGCATCAGGAAGATAGGCCGGAGAAGGACCTAGAGGTGTTTTGTTTTGTTTTTCATTGTTGCCATGCACAGATAGACATCACCATGCATGTCTGGCCAAAGGCCGAGAAAAGTCGTCACGTCGATAGAAATAAATGAAGATTGACCAAAGGGGGTCGCGGCAAAGCAAAAGGTGAGCCGATCGGTGCGCGTGACTCGTTGGACCAAGGTCACCATTGTTCGACAATGAGCCGATAAGCAAGAGAAAATGGAGAGCGATTGGCAGGTCTGTAGGAGGCGCAGCCGGGAGGGAGAATCTTGGAAGATGAGGTGCCGTCCGAAGGTGTGATGCTTCCTGTCGTTCCCTCCTCTGGCTCTGGTTCAGAGCATCCAGTCCAGTCCATTTGCCTCCTCCTCGACCGGAAACACCTCGCGCGCGTATTCCTCCATGTCGCGCCATCCCTGCCAGAGATGCCGGGCCTCATCCGTGACCCGCAACGAGACCACACCTCCCGGTCCCTGCATCATACCGGCACCGGCACCCTTGCCTCCAGCGGGACCAATACCCTTGGGTGATCCGGCCGCCGGCTGCGAGAACTCGGGCTGTGGGAAATAGGGCGCATTGTACGCGCCAAAGAGGACCTCCAACGCCTCCAACTGTTCTCGATACCCGGGTGGAATTTTGACTTTGATTTCGATTTTCGGTACGCGCACATAGCGGCACGGTCGATTTAGGGCGCGGGTAAACGCCGCGCAGACTTGGTTTGGTGAGAGGGTCTCGAAAGTCAGAGCGATGCTGGGGAGACGAAGGCATTGCCGGGTCAGCGATATGAATCCCCACACAGAGAGAAAAAAAAATCCAAAGCGACCGGAATCAAGACTCACCGATGCCCATGCCACTTCTTAGGACCGTCCTTGAAGATCTGCAACAGGGTTGGTCCCACGTCATGCTCGGCGTCTAACCAGGGGAGCGGCGTCTCGGGATCAAAGGGCGCGTGCCATTCAAAGCTGCCATCGGGCATTAATTCCATCTGGAAGAGTGGATATGGCAGACTGGTGAAGTTGTTGTTGTAGATTCCCGCATAGACAAACGTCGCCGGTAGACCGAGCTGTCGCACGTAGTTCTCGACGGTGAATTTGGGCGCCCACTGAGGGACGGCCGGCCAGGGTCCATGTACCGAGTGATCGGGCATGCTGCTGTAGATATAGTGCGTGATGGAGCCGGCGCGTTTGGCCGCGTCCGCGAGGGCGCGACCAATGGCGACCTCATCGCCGGCCTGGGAGACGGTGTTGATGAAAGCGTAGTGGGCGCCTCTGAAGAGCGTGTCCATGAGGACGGGATTGTCGAGGAGCGGACCCTGCAGCAGGGTCACATTGGGGAGCGTTTGCAGCTCCTCGGCGATGAGCCCTTTGAGGGAGTGGATTTGCGCGCGCACCGCATATCCGACGGCGGAGGCGACGCGGATGAGCGAGGCCGCTTGTCGCCCGGCCGCGTTCACCACGGCTATCGTTTTCTGGGGTTGTGTCATTCGTGATAGTCGATCAACCCCGCAGGTGGGTTCTTATCGGGAGCCGCTCGAAAGATCGGAGGGTGAATGATCTGGTGGGAAAAGTATCAGGCGTGCGAGAGTGGAAGCAGAGGAGTAGTCTCTTGGAGGTCGTATCTTCTACAGAGCCGCGGGAAGTCAGGCGAGAACGGATGCACTGGAGGTGGTTGTGAGATGCGGGTTGCAGTCGTCGACTGAATAATGTGTGACTTTGCGGTCGAACGTCGGACGCGAAGAGTCGAAGGGATGAATGGCCCGATAGTTGGCGAAAAGACGGCAGAACACCCGAAATGAAGAGAAGCTCAGATGATCGCAGAGTCGAGGGCCTCGGCGACAAACGGAGGGGGTGGGCAGAGGAAAAAAAATTGGAGGTGAGGGCTTCTGCGATAGTGGGGTTCAACTCTTGGGTGCCAGTTTTGGGACGAGCGGAGTAAAAAGAGGACGAGGATAACCGCTGACGGAGGGGGTGTTTTGTTGGAAAGGTTGTAGATTGTTGTAGGAATGGATCGGTGTATGGGAGTAGTCGTACTGTAGTACTGATGTTCAAGAATGGTCTGGGATGTACTCTCAAGTATGTGCGCAGCCCTTCCCCCTGCGATCAGTACCAAACTGGCAAACACTACACGTCGATGACGGGCTCAGCCTCGGACCAGACAGGCGCATGTACTGGAGGGATGAGTAAATGAGTCGTAGTCCAGTCCAGAATTCCGTTCAACCCAGGAAACAAGCTGTCGAAAGCAGAGGAAGAGAAGTAATTAAGGAAGAATTTCCCCCCTCCTCACCGAACCAGCAGCGAAAATCAGAAAAAAAATAATAAAGAAAAGGGAAATGACCGTATTGAATCTGAATGAATTTGATCCCAAAAAAATATGATATGAAGAATTCCCAATGGATCAATAAAAAATTAGAATAAAACCCCTCTCAAGTAAGTAGAGGACGGTGGACACCGTCAAAGTGGACTCTCAATGCGAGTCCGGCACGGTGACTTCTGGACCGTCGGTAACCACTTGTCCACCCACTCCCCCCCCCCCCCCAAAAATTTAAAACAGCCCGCGATCAGACGGGAGGTTCCACCGCGGGCCTCGGGGGGATGATGCACGATCAACTCAGAATTAGGCGATGAGAATTGACCGCTGTCCCGATGATCTGCACAGCATCCAGGGTGGACTCCACGACCGGAGAGGGGAAGATGAGTCGGAGGGACTAGGACGCAGCAAGAAGGGAGAGAATCATCTCGAACGAGAAGAGGAAGATGGTGGGATCAATGAAAGAGTCAGGAAGAAGCCCGGGCAAAGATGATGTTATGAGGATCAATGAAAGAGTCAGGAAGAAGCCCGGGCAAAGATGATGTTATGAGGATCATTTGGAGTATAGGGCTATACTTTTGCGTCTAATTGAACATGTATGGTCAGATCGTCGATGGGCGATTACCTATTGGTTTTTGTTTTGTTTTTTTTTTTTTTCGTTTTTTTTTTCTTTTTTTGGTTCCCTGATTCCTCCCGATTGATCGTTGTTCCGCAGCCTCCATGCCCTTTTGATTCGACCGGGGACCCTGTGAGGCGACGGAGGACGCTGAGTTACCCGCGCGCGACCAGATATCGCGGAGAAAGAGGCGTCATGGGGATCATGGGGGTCCGGGGAGCTAGAAAGGGTGAAGAAGGGCTGATAATGAGGCTGGGAAGACGGTCAACGCGGAGGAGAACGTCGAAGGCGGGGAGATCGAACGAGATGGAGTCGACAAAGGTTCAGAGAGTCACGGGATCCGAGGTTGCAAATCAGTCTACCGCGTCTTTGCGAAGAGCTAGTGCCCAGATGAGGGGAGCTATATACGGTTACACAGTACACGCTATACAGTACACACTATATTCGACATTCGTAGACTCGGATACTGTACAAGGCTACAAGCACACCGTGTTGACTGTTGAATGTACAAACTTACTGTACACAACCATGGAGGGCGGACGATGGACGATGGAGCGCAGCCTTATCGACAGGCGTCAAGACTACCTGAAAGAGCCTAGTCCGTCTATTCATCGTCACCTCTTCGGAAAAATGGAAACTGAGACCCAGATGAGTCGTCATATCGATGACCTGGCGCGGGGAGCGATCTGATAGCGCGGGTTCGTCTGAAAGAGGAACAGTGCAAGCCTGCAAGAGAAGGAAACTGACTAGGTAGCCTGAAATCAAGCACCGGTACTGACTTCTTCAGAGACCGCATCTTCCCCAACCCATCATCACCTGACCGTCTCTCATCGACTGTCTCGTTCCAAAATTGCTGACAGCGCAAAAGAAGAAATGGAAGGAGACGCGCAGAATGAGGGATCAAAGTGACTAACCAAAAGAAGGAACCAGAAAAGGAAACCCCGACGCAACGAGTCCACGATGAGCTAAGGTAATGGAGCGGCTATTCATGGCCCAGTGGACCGAGGCCGGTGCCACTCGTCCAGGGCTCTTGCGGATCGAGTGATTTTCTCGGATTTTCGTGATCTCGTCCACTATGCAACTACGCTGGAGTATGACTAAGGACTATGGTCGCATTGATGTTAGAGACCTGATTTATTTATTTATGCACTTCTGTCATTGTACACATGGTCAAAGGGCATGTAATGATATTCCAAAAGCAATGAGATCAGTGAGAGGCAGTGGTGAGGTCGTAGTCCAAGCCAAGCAAGAGAACAACCATGTCCAAGATGACTTGGATGTGCTTCCTTTTCTTCCCACTCCCAATCCGCCTTGTCCATCTTTCCATGACCCCTTCTCTCTTCTTCTCCGATGACAACATCGTGCGGCCGTCCTCCAGCTCGACTGGACCGGATGGTCTCCAGCTCTCAACTCCCTTTCCCTTTTCTTTACGTAAATCGGAGACGTCGGCGAAGCGTCCACTGGACGGGAAGATCCTGCCAGACCGCAGACCGGCCATCGGGACCCAGTTCGGCGCCCATGGAGGGGGGGGGGGAGGAAAAAATGGGAGCGATGAACAGTCCACGACTCCACGATGAGACGTGACATAAACTAATCCTACTACCTACCTGGTAGGCTGGTACCTTAGTGGGCAGTTTTATCTAATACATATCGATGGAGAGTCACTAGGAGGGTTGTCGTCGCCGAGCAAGAGAGGGTCTGGGGTCTGGACCAGCAAAGGAGGGTCACATGAGGGGGTTGATTTTCTTAGTTTTTTTTTTCGGAGCGTTTCTCTCTTTTCTTTTTTTTGGTTAGTGTTCTTCTCGAGCTTTCTTTGTCATAACTGATTGGCAACTGGAACCTGATGCCCAGACGTGCGAACACGGGAAGGAATTGAGACCTTTCTATGGTGCTTTTATCGCTCGATGAGGAACTCGGTTATCGCTCGATGAGGAACTCTTTGGTCAATCCAGGTCCTTCGTTATTCATGTTTAGCCGACTGGATCTTGTCGCGAATACTTCAACTGCCAATGGTCGGGTGCCGTGTGACGTATACCGAACTGTCTTCTACTTGCATCTGCCATTTAGGCGTGTACTACTACTCTCTTGATATGATGATGGTCTCTACTCTGGAGTCTCTACTACTCTAGCATTGATCTTCCAAGGAACCCTCGTGTGTTGAATAGGATATGCATTCTTCTGTAGTCCGTGACTAACTTATAGTCTGTAGTCTGTACTACTCTAATTCTGTACTCTGTAGTAGCTAAATCACAAGTTAGTCCCTCTATGTGCCTTACCTTTTGCTCTCGCAGTGCATTGCGCGACATCCAGGAAAAGACTTCCGCCCGCTAAGCTCTGCTGCCAAGGCACTCCTCGAGTCCTCCCCCTCGCAAGCATCTCCTATTCAATTTTTCTGTCCCCCTCTCGTCCCTGACCCAAATTAGAATCATTCCTGACACAGACGCGGCGATGTCATGATTGATCTCGTGATCTCCGTCTCACTTCCGGGCTGTCCCTGTAGTTGAAGTGGCAGGTCCACCTGGACTTCTTTCAACTCGTCGATATGCGATCATGCAAGTATAAATGGCTTCGAGATATAAGCTCCGATCGCAAGCCCTGCAAGGACATTAGCTCCTCCAGCTTACCGCAGACAAACAGTCGAGGTCAGGTGCCGAGAGAGGTCGTCCCTTAGCGGATTCGTGAAAAATCGCGCAAAAACGTGGAGCATCCCACGGGGCGGCCAGCCTGTACTCTGCAGGCACCGTGACCTGGGACCACCTGCATCCATGGTCAGCGGAAAGGGGGGAGGGGAGTACTAAAGGTACAGTCAATCGTTGATCTCATCATCTCAATATGGGCAATACATTACAGTTTTGCAGGCGACCAGTGCCAAATTGTAGACTGTTTAATGTTTATCAGTGAGGACCGTGGGTGACTCGACTACCTAAGGGGTTTCTGACTTGAACAAGGCATGGGAGGTAGTACGACCATATACTTACAACCTTCCATTTAGTCCAGCACTCCTCACTCCTCAGTAAGGTAGTGACTACGAAGTTCGGGTAGTCCTACCAGTGCCCAGCTTCATCCTACAACAAGGAAAAGAGTAAAAAGATCCAGTATAGTCTAAATGGATTAATCCACTGGACATGACAATACACCCAGCATGAACTTATCATATCCAGCAGACATTATTCAAATCCATGCGCAAATTCGCGAAAGCAACAGGTATAGCGATAAGCATCTCTAGGCCGGATACCTCTCCATAGTCCATAGTCCATAGCTCAGTCCATACTGAAGTAGTGGAGTTGATCTAGCTCAAGCATACTACACACCACGGCATTGCATCATCTAGTCCTACAGAAGTAGCAAGTCCATCCTCAGTCCTCACAGTAGCACCTTTAGTACTAAGCACTGTAAGACTAAGCAGTAACTACCTAAGCCCGGGCGGGGCATTGGCAATAAGCAGTATCAATCCACCAACTGCCAGGGGCGCCCTCACGTGGGGTGATCCGAATGTGGATTCGTCTGGTCCAAGAGCGCGCTTTCCAACTGAACAGTGGGTTTCGCCAAACTCGAGTCCCTTTGCCCTCTTTGTAATTGTGATTTTTCCCCCTTTCTTTTTCTCTGCCCACACGTTGACAAAGGGGGCCCCCCGGAAATTCCACGCGAAGAAGAAAAACTCTGGCTCATCAGCTGGACATGATTCCATCTCCACTTGACCTGTGACTGGGAGTGACACTGAGTGTGAGCTAGTTTCCCTTTCTGGGCCAGGTTGCGTTTTCTTATCTCCTGACCGGACCCGGGGAGACCGCTGAGGTGGAAAGGTGATACACAGGGCAGAGGGAGAGGTGAGAGTAGGAGTACTAGGAGTTGGACTGTAGAACTCGGGATGTAGGAATCATGATGGAGTATACATGTAGCGATGATAATGATTTTCGAGTTGTTGGGTCAGGAGGAATAAAAGACTGTATTATTGTGTTGGTGGTCGGTAGTTGGTACTCTGCATCCGGGGTATTACGAATCGATATTATATCGAAGCTCTAGTATAGTAGTAGTAGTCCTACTATTAACCACCTAGGTACTAGTTGTTAGATTGGAAGGTGTTGTACGTCTAGTCCGTGACTCTGTGCTTTGCTACGTGGCCATGCCGCAAATCTAAACTCTGTCACGAGTTAGAGTGAGAGAATTACCTTAAAGATCAACCTCCAAGGTAGCAACAGTTCCTGGTTTAGCGACGATGACTCCAGAATCTTACAAAGATGGAAATTCCCCGATCGTGTCTGCCCGGTGAAGACCGCCAAAGTCAGACTCCAAGTAGTCGCTGGGTGTCGGTCTAGGTACTATGAGAGATTCCCAGGTAGTTAGGTACTTCCATTCAATGGATGCGCTGCTTGACTCACTGGCACCCTGGCCATGGACTCCCGTCACCTGAAAATTGTATGCTCAGATGCTGTATAATCTTGGAAGCTATAGTGTACTACACTGACTGGTACTAGGAGTAGGAGTAGGTCGTCGCATAGAAAAACGGTCTGCACTCTGCAGTCTAGGCAGTGGTGCACTCTACAGTCTACACTGATTCAGTGTTATCTTTGACCCTCTCCCACTGTTAGTCATAACGACAACTAATCACAGGCTTTCCAGGCTTCAGTCATTCCGGAATACGGCGCCGAAGGTCCCTGGACTCGGGGAGCGACAACTCCCATTGGCGAAATCCACTAAGGTCCGGGAGGTCAAAAAGGTTGGGGGGGAGGGAAGGGGAAAAAGTTTAAAAAAAAAGTGGGCTGAAAAAAAAAAGAAAAGAAAAGAAAAGAAAAGAAAAGAAAAGAAAAGAACAAAGTCAAACCCCGCAAAGTCTATCGATGAGGCGATATCTGGGCGGATGGGGGAGGAATCACGATTCACGACATTGGTAGTGATAGTATCATACTACTCAGTAAGAAGATGGAGATAAGACTTTGCTACTGGGGTGCGCTGGAATAATAGTACGGGTACTACCTAGGTAGGTAGGACTATGGAGTTAGTCATACTCAGAGTATAAGGTTACTACGACGAACTGGTTGATATCACCAATGATTGATCTGCTCCATGTTTCGGACTCGAGTGAACGGGCACTTCCGAAGGGAGGTCGCCGAGGGTGTAGTTCGCAGGGTGTACACCACTCAGTTGCACAACTGCACAGCTACCCACATCAAGAACAGGTGTTTGATATACTACTAGTGTCACTGTCTAATGTCTGGTATGATAAGAGCACCAGGCAAGGTAGCTGGTACACGCACCAGTCCAGACAAGATGCAAGAGGAAATTGCGCGCAATACCACTGCAAGTGATGCGACCGCTCATGGAGTGGTGCTGGCACACTACTTGATCGAGTGAGATTCCAACGTCGACGCCCTATTCGGTTAGTCTTACGACTTGACCGGGGTCGGCTGGGGCCGAATCGTCGTAAGTTGGAGGGGGCGTGGTTGTCATCTCCAAAGCGACGACAACGCGGCGAAGGTATCGTCAGAAAGACTCAGAGTACTAATACTGCGTAGCGCGTCCTCGTAGAGCTTCCTTGGTCACGGTAGTCGCAAGGATGCAAGAGTCCGCTTGAAGGAGCCCGAGTAGTCTAGTACTTAGACCAAGTTATGTTGCCAAGATTTGAGCAACATGATATGAGCCAGTCTGGTACTCTGACTACTAGTAGTAGACTAGTAGCACTGTCTCCCAAAGAACGACCTAAAGCAGCAGACGGATACTGAGTAACTCACTCCCACTACCGCATGGCGCATGCACGTCCAATGACCATAGTCGTACATGGACTCACGTACTGTAGTTCTCTCCCGATCTTACTCACACTATATGAGCAAGGGAAATCCCCCTCCGAGATCTAGACAGAGTATTTCTGGCCTGGCCCAGATCCCTTCTTCCCTCTCTTTCTCTCCGTCTCGTTCTGACAGTCTCCTCCCACTGCCCAGTCCAGGCAGTACCTGACTGGGGGATCCGGTGATCCAGAATGATCCACCAGCCCGTGATCGACTCCAGACCAGAAAGTCCCTCTGCCCCCCTCCCCGCTTTTCGCCCCTCTTCAACCCAATTCGGGTTGGCCCCTCCGTCGCGGCAGGACCCGATCTCCGCGGAATCGCGTGAATCCCACACGTAACACGCTGCGTGGCACAGAGACTACTGGGAGGGGGAGTCGGACGACGACGACGACTAGTACTACTACTACTACTACGACTACTGCTCAGACGAGATTAGGTAGTTACTGCTAGTACAATTGATTTGATGGTGCGTGTCATGACTCAAGGACATCGCATGTTCTGTACCAGCGGGCAGTCAGGAGACTCAGGACGCAGGGCACTTGGGACCGTCTCTCATACCGTTGCGATCTTCTGAAGGTCCTGATCAAAAGGAGAACAGAGAAAACCAACACTACTGGCTCTATGTGTAGTACCGACTCAACTGAGTACACATAGTCTGGTGATACCCATCTTTCCACCTCCATCTACTGGATCGAGGAGACCCTACCCTAAATCAAACAGGTCAACACTGAACAGTCAACACGCTCTTCTTGTGAGAGAGAGGTTTCTGCTCGTCTTGGCACGGAAAAGTACCCCCCCTCCGGGTTGAGGTTCACCTCCATGAGACACACACGCAGTTGATAAGACCTATCAGACCTGGGCGATAAGGCCCTTCTATGATGACAGTTCATCCCCTCTGTGGAACCGAGTCCGACTCATTCGTCTGGCGCTGGCTCTGACTCTGACTCAAATGCTGACTCGAATTCTGGCCTGGACCTGGAGGATGGGTCGTAGTCATCGCACTGCTGGTTCTCATCTCTGGTGGGTCGATCCCCGCCAAACCCCAGACGCCAGGGCGTCGGCGGGCCAGCAATTCGGCAGCCGGACGTTCGTCCGAGTGCAGGTGAGCACCGGACCTCCGCAACAGCAGGACCTGCTCCGACAGGCCTGCATTGGCCGCCAGGAACAGCGGGGTGCGACCATTGCGATTGCGCAGGTGCACGGAGCCGCCGTGCGAGAGCAGGAAGTGGAGAATCGAGATGGCGGGGGACGTCGCCGCCAGATGCTATCGAGATAAGACAATTCCACCCGGTCAGCCGACATATACATCACACTCAGGTAGAAATAAGCGAGTAAATCCTCCCCAAAAAGAGAGCAAAGAGAGGGGTTGTTGGCTCTCCGAGTCTGCTGCGATAGGAGTCGAAACGGATATGGGAAACGAAAAAGGACCTGAAAAAAAAAAAAAACAAGAAACCTCCCTTGACTTACGATAGGCGTATTTCCCGAATAATCTGCATCATTCAATAACCAATGATGTTCGGTCTTCAGAATGGCTTGCACGCGATCCAAGTCCCCATGGGCAATCGCATAACCCATCGCCGTCAACGTCTGCACACGCTCCGGCAGTGCTCCATCCGGATGACGGAAGACGGGCAAGGAGGACTCGGTCAACTCGCCTCGGAGAGAAACAGACATGTTTCGGGCGACCGTTTCGGGTGTCGAGTCCGGTAAGGCCAGGAGGTAAGCCAATTTGGTCAGAGCGGCCTCGGTCGTCATATCGAGGCCTGCCACCACGCCGGCTCGAGAAAGACTCATGCCAGTGGCATAGACGGGGCTGACACTTCCTGTGAGACCTACAAACCGATTCCCAACAAGATCGTTATCCCGCACCGGTTAGTCATTCAGGCTTTGTGGCTTCTCCGTGGTCTTCATTGCTTGTCCGTATTTCCCAACATATAGACCAGAGGGAGGGGGGCCGCGATATCACTCACATTGAGTCACATTGACAATCACAATGCCTCGTCGAATGGCCGCCGCCAACACATTGATCATCGCGTTATCTTGTCCCGAAGGAGCATTGCCGGCGCCAAAGGTCTCGAGGACCAAGCCCCGAAGTCCTTCCAATTTGAGGACCGCATCCACCATCTCGGGCTTCATACCGGGAAAGATGCGAAGACACGCGACATGGGCCGTATCCAGATTCGTCTGAATGCGGAAATGCTCCAGGGTCGTGGGACGATGCACCATGTCCCATTTGACATTGGTGCGCATGGATGTCGTGACGGCCAGGGGAGCGCAATTCGGGGAATCAAAGGCGTTGAAATCACTCGCGGCCACTTTGGTCGTTCGATTGCCGCGGAAGAGCTTGTTGTTGAAGAACAGACACACTTCGGGGATCATGAAATGGCCCGCCACCACCAGAGAGCCCAGCAGGTTATCGGTCGCATCATTTTGAAGCTGGAGCATCGGCGCCTGGGATCCCGTCAGCACCACGGGTTTACCGAGGTTCTGCAACATGAAGCTCAGCGCAGAGCAACTGTATGCCAGACTGTCGGTGCCATGAAGCACGACAAACCCGTCGAAGAAGGTGTAATTCTGGAAGATAGTCTGCGCAATCTCGGTCCATCCCTTGGCGTTGATCGAGCTGCTATCCAGCAGTTCTTCAAACTCGTAGACCGTGTAGCGCACTTGACGGCCATACGTCGTGACAGGTGTGCGCAAACTCGGATGCGCCGTGATATCGCGCCCTTCATTCGTCACCACATCCATGTCGTCCGGCGCAGATCCATCATTGAAGCAAGGCACTCGGGCCATGCAATTCTCCTGGAATCCTCGAGCCGGAATGAATCCATGTGGCGATGGCTGCATGCAAATGGTGCCCCCAGTCATGATGATCAATACCCGCGATTCCTGAATCGCGAGTTCGGGTGGGCTCGACACCACCGGGCTCGACGGCATAGAATCCATGGTGTGCATCCCTTATGTGTCCGGTGATCTTGAGGATGGTTCCGGCTCTCTGCTCTCTCTTTTCTCTCCAACCGATGGGATGAACGAGATACAATCGGTCGCAGCACTGCCGCGACAGCTCAGTTGAACGATTTTCTCAAGTCAATGTGGCCGGTTCCGTAACGCTGAAAACCCTCGATAGAATGATACTAATCCCTGCGAATCGGCGATATCGCGCGCGAAAATCGAAAAGGTACCGTTGCAATCCACACCGGAGAGAACCCCAATGATCATCGACCCCTCGCCCGAAAAGATTCGGGACCGACTCGAAACTTTGTGGGGGGGGAATGACGTGTGGGTCAAAGGGTTTTCTGTCTGTTCTCGAATTTGAATTCTCTCTACTCCCTACCAGGTTGGAGGGGTTCAAGTCAGCAGCTTTTCGTCTCTGCCGTATATGTAAGTATGCCCCAAAAAGAACGGGGAAACTACCTTGACAACATGCTCAATGTCAAAAGGTCAAGTGGGCATCCAAAGAAAAAGAAAGAAAGACGGACTTGAAGGTATCCACGTAAAGGCACGTACCATGCGCAACCCGCAGTCAAGCACTCCACGAGGAAAATCATGATTGACTCTTGAAGCCGAGAACTCCAACTGCACCTCCGACCGTATTACGTACGGACAAGCTTATTGGAGAGCACCAACGTCTAGGCAAGAGAGCGAAAAAAAAGAAAAAGAAGACCACGGGAAAAGACATTTTCGATTCCAGCCTGGGCCCGACTTTATCGAGACCGTCCGGCTTTCCCACGGGTCCGCCGTGTGCGGTTTCGGCGCAGCGGATCCGCAGGGTGTGAAGGCGGATGGAAATTGTCAAGCTTGGAGGAGGTCAGTTGAAAGACTCACTTTGTGGAATGACAAGGAGAGATGTCAAACAGTCACCTGAGAGTCGGGCAGGTGAAGGCGGGAGTCATCGAGTCTGAGATGGGAGTCTAAGGGTTTTTTAGGGTTGGGGTTGATGAACTCTTGGAAACCACGTGAGATCACGACTGATATTTGCTTTTTTTCTTCTCAGTGTCCCGATCATCTCGTCCTCAGTATGGCCCCGTATATATGGCAGTACCCCTTGTCCAGAGCCTATAGTGATTGTAGAGATGTGCTGAAAATCAAAGGTCGATTCCTAAAAGATGGTATACCCTGGATAATAGTAGTGTGAGCCTTATTGGAACTAACATTTGAGTTGTTGAGCTTCAATGTCAGAACCTCGCAGTTCATCTCAAGATCTGCAATGATGCCTGTTCATATACAAAAGAGAGATACATTGCGAGATATCTCCTCTCGCCCTCAAAAACAGTTTCATAAAGGATTAAACTGCACAAGATCCTCCTCCAACAACCCCATAATATACTGATTGCCTGAGAACCAATTCCCCAACTGCGTCGCCTGCGACATACCCGCCATCGCCGACAAATCCATCCCAGCGCTACCTACAAAGTCATGACCCTGACTCTGACTCTGGAGCCCCGACTCCGTCAAACCCAGATTTATCGCCGAAGCACCGCCGTCAGGGATTATCCCGCCCCAGACATTCTGTGCCATGGAAGTTGCAGGAGCCAAGCCCAGCGCCGTCAAATAAGCGTCGAATTCCTGCCCGACGGCATCCATATTGTTGTCTTGACCTGCTTGTTTACGAGTCTTGGCTTCGACGTAGAGACGGGCGACAGTGCTGAACATGGAGCACAGACTGTGGAGGCGGTCGATTGCTTGAGAGAAGCGGCAGAGGGGTTGGAGGGATGCGGCGAAGGCCTCGAGGCGGGCGAGGTCCTCGCGATCAGAGGTGGTGATGACGTTGCAGAATATGACGATGAAGGGAACGAATGGGGAGGTGAGAATTGCCCTAGAGTTGGTGCAGATCTAATTAGCGGGAGGTCGCCAGAGACGTTCGGGAGACCGAAGGTGGTTGTGAGGCTTCAGTGTCCCGCTACAACTCAGCTTGAAGTGGTACGTAGTACGTACCAATGCATATAAGAGGTGCGTAAATTCTCGGACGCTTCTTTGAGACTTCCGGCACACGCTTGGTGGAGCTCCAAAGCGGCCCTTGCAGTCTGAGTACATTCTGGCACGAATGTGCTTGAGGACCCGGGCTCGGCGGGAATAGCGCGGTATATGAGGGTCAGAATGGCCAAGCGACTCACGCCGTCCGAGCGGAGATAGATGTAGTCGATGTCGGTTATATTGAGGTCTCTGATCATGATTTGCTTATGACATAGAAAAAAGCAAAAGGTCAGTGTTGGTGTTCTGCGCGCGAATGATTCCTGAAAATCAGATCATACAAGGTCTTACCTCAAATGGCTCCAAGACCTCCCTCTGCATCTCACCAGCAAGCCGTCTTGCATGCATCACACGTTGATTCTCCGGTCCCTTCAGGGCTGCGGGACTGTACAGGTTGACGTAGATATCATTCTGTATAATGGCTTGTCGGGCCCAGATCGCACAAACATTGCTCCATATTCCCATGTCCACAAAACACTCCGACGGAGGAGGAATATCCACGTCGCAAATCTGCACCACGGAAGCTCGACCCACCCGGAGAGACATCATATTGGTGATGGTATATGCAGACCAGAAGAGATCCTGCTTGCGGTGCTGAAGTTCTATCGGATCATTTTCCATCGTGGAAAGACGGTTGTATCCCAGGCTTTGACACATCTGCACGGCAGTAGAAGCAAATGTCCAGCCGACAGAAGGCTTGGAGATTTCAATGCCGTGGATTGCCTAGTATATCGGTCAGCGATTGAGAATGATCTCTGTATTACAAGTTTCTTGAGTCAAGAATGACCTACACCAAGGGTAAGAGCCACAACTGAATCCAGGGTGACCGGCATCAATAAGTTCAAGCTCGCCAGTGCCGCCTCCAGGTTATCCTTGCACATCTTCTCATACAGTTCATACTCAGCTTTGACTGAATTATCATTCTCGATAATCCCAAATTCGGAGAATATGGCATTCAGGCCGAAATTAGCGATGATAAATGTCGCATCAGAGTAATCCTCAGTCGCAAAGTAAACTGCCTGACACTTGGAGATAAAGTAGTCAACCGTGAAGAAAGGCAGGTAGTTTCCGAAGCAGCCCGGCGGACGTTCTAAATACGCATTAGGTTCCCCATGGAGCTTTTGATTGGTAGAGTGCTTGATTCCGTCGTACCTTTTGTCCTTTTCAGAATACTCAGAACTTCCGGCATTGGCGGCATTTCCAGCTCGCGAATATCCCGACGACTCCCCAGCTGGCCCGACAATTGACCTCTGTGCACTCTTCCATCCTGCTGCTTGTCTTGCATTTCCACAATCTGTCTCAGGGAGGTCAGGGCCTCGCCAATCTTGGGACTTGATAGTACTTCGGGGGTACTATGCGACACTGCCGACTCAAGGAACTCCTTCGCATAGGCCGAGTGAGCCGCAAGAGAGGAGTATCCCTCGAATTGCGGAACCGACTCATGTTGCTCGATTGCAGGATTGGACGTGTACCCAGGACCTTTACACTCGGTACTCTCTGATGCGGTCGCTAGTGAATGAACATGGGCGGCTAGGGCTGCAGGCGACACTGATGAATGGAGCGAATTGATCGTTCCAGTGGTCGGAAGGCGTCCGCTCGGTTGCCGGGATGTTTTCAAGAGCTCCCTGAGGGACTGCTCGATATTCCCGAGGCGCTGTAATGTCTTTTCGACGCCTCCTAGGCGTTCTTCGATATGATCAATTTTCTTCTCACTGGATCGTTTTGGAATTTGTCAATGTTGAATTCACACTTCACGCCGATGCTTTCGGGCCGTCGCAGCATGCGACAGGTGGGTATTTGACATACTATTGACTAGATATCAAGACACGACGCCGAGGTTCGGATTTCTGTCCTTCGCCAGTGAATCGACATGTAATAGTCGAGCTACGACAATTCGAACAAGGGCTGCGCTTATCGCATCGAATCTATGAATCATCTCAGTTCAATCTGCAAGACTCTCGGCGGAATCGAACGTTGTAATGATACAAAGCTTGACCTACCTTTCGAAGACGACATTGATCGCACTAGCGATGACAGAGCAAAGAAGACCAAGACATCAGCATGTCTTCCAAGTTTTTATATCGACTGTCCTTGAACTATGCATCTGGTATGCGCCAACGTGGAAATGCCTCCCACTCTTCTGGTCTCCGGGGGAAAAGGTGGAGTCCCGTGCTTACCGCTCGTCGGGTCAAAGCGCCCGGTGCATCACGTTCGTCGTGGTCGGAACTCTCCAGGTCCATGACAACAGGACCGATGGCTTTTGCTCAGGACTACTAATTACACCCCGTGGTAGTCAGTCGTCAATTGCTCTCTGACTTCTTCTTGCTTGTGAGAAATTGTTCGCGGGCAGATCACGGCGGATCTGCTGGATATTTGAGGTTGGCAGAGGTCAACTTGCTAGCCACGGCTTGAATGAGACAAAGCTTCGGCGCTCGGCACTCGGTCCTCGGATCTGGAAAGACGGGGGCCCCCAAGACAGGCTTGATTGTCTCAACGAGGCTATTTAGAATTCGACGATCTACACCAGCATTTGGGTTCATGAACAAGGATTTCACAGTACAGCATGTGATTGCAGACAAGTGATTATCCAGGTACAACAAGGACATTTGTTCAACTCGGTTCAGCTATAGGGCCATGACCAGCATGCGCAAAGTCAACAATTGCCAATCATTTCGATGGACAAAGCAATGAAAAGCATGGCTAACTATTGCAAGGTAAGTTGAAAGACAAGTCTATTGATCCTTGGGAGATACTGGAGCGATCCAACTTCCATCGCTCGTCCAGACTCCAGCCGGACTGTAAGCGCCAGCGTCAGCACCACGCAAGAATGCAAAGCGGAAGAACAAGGTGTCTGGCACATCGTCCTTTCTTGAGTTATCGATCTTATTGCCGTGAGAAAGCACTGACTGCATTTCCCCATGCTCTCCGCCGCCTGGGCTTCGAGACTGGAGCAGTGCTGTATTCACCAGCTCCAACCCCTCGTGTCCATGCCGATGCCAGGTAAATTCACCGGCAGGGTCCTCATCGAGGTAACCGCGCCAACGCTCGACATCGTTGAGGAGTACAGAGACTCCGTCCACGGAGAGCTGAGACATGCGCTCACGCTCCCACAGCGAGAATGTGATGTTGCCGTTCCCTTGATGTGTGACCCCTGTCACCGCCTCGGGTAGTGCGATTTCGACGGACAATGCAGTGATGTTGGGGTAGGACGATCCCCACCAATTCTGGCCTGCTCGTCCGGGAACCAACTCACCCAGAGCTGCCGGAGTCTCAATAATGGATGCGAAGCCCCAGCGGGCAACTCCATTGATGAACAGGCCGAGAAGCAAGCCCTGGTAGAGCAGCGAGGGACGAGTGGGGAGCGCAGTTCCTGGCATGAGCAGGATAGCGAGGATGTAGTGGTGAATGCGCAGCCGCAGGCCGGGCAGCGGAAGCAAAATCAGAATGATCAATGCCATGATTCCATAAATCTTGAGATAGCGGGGCAGCAGGCCACCTTGGCGAATCGTCCAGGCTTGACTGAGAATGATCACCAGCACAGTTGGGATGACGATGGCAAGGGCCAGCTTTGCGCCCGGTTGTTGCTGAATGTCCATGGGGGTCAGGCGCTGGAGGGGTATCAATCGCGCAAACGTGTAGTTATTCAACGCTCCAATAAAAAGAGTAGGCAGAAAGAGAAAGGCCTTCTCGAACTGATAGATCGGTGATCTAAGGGGCTGAAGAAGTGGAGTCGCACAGAATTTGTACAGGACATAGACCACGAACGACGCGGGCAACAATCGCGAAAGGAGCGTTGACACAAGGTCCGATAGATTGGGGTAGGATGGGGGATCGGCAACCAACCCGGTATGGCAGAACACCATGTAGAAAGCACTGAAGAAAAGGATGGGCGGAGATGAGCAGAACAGCCACAGAATCCCCAGGGCCGCTGCAGTCACCCCGAGGAGCGACCAGCGCGGGTCCGCAGGGCAATTTGACTGGTGTGCAGGCAACGAAGGGAAGCTGAATGACTTGGGGAATGTTGAGGGAAAGGACTCTGAGCGAACCCCGTGCTGCTTGACAGAGGGGAAAAAGTGCGCCGCGCCTTCGAGCTTCGCGACTCCGCAGCCTCCGTCATTTGAGATGACCCCGGCATGAATCGCAGCCTGACAGATGAAACTATCGGCTCGATAGATTGCCGAAATGTTTGATTCCGACACCGGACCACCAATGACCAAGGGCTGGTAATTGAAGGTCTGGTTGCCTACGACATGTGGCTCCAGCAACTTCTGGTCCCGGCAGTTGGCGGGACACCGAAATGCGAGCGTTGACGCCGAGAACGGGCGGCAGTCGTTCCCATTCATACCGCAGCCATTCTCGAATTGCCTAAATGGTAAACATCGAGGATAAGTACTTGTCGGCGGCGTCAATCGCGGAGGAGGAGAGGATGGCAGGCTCGAGATTTTGGCACTCACCAGAATGTGGACCCGCAAGAGAGAGTTTCTAGCTTTCCGTATCCCTCAATGTACCCGGATGATCGGGAGTGCAACAAGACCAAAAACCATGGCAAGAACCATGCAGCGTAAAGAAGGAGCAGAAGCGCTAGCTTCTGCTTGCGCTTCGGGAAGAAATGATTGAGGTATTGCGCCGGTAATTCTTGCACGCGCGGAAACAGCGGTCGAAGGAGTAGGGTGTGCGGAGGATCGGGGCCTTTGACCCAATTCACCGTTGCCCGACCTACTTTTCGAAGCGGCAAGGGAATCCAGCCCCAACGGAAGGACTTGGATGATTCTTGTAACCAGACTGGGAGTGAGCCTCCAGCTTCCACGTCAGGCGGCGGGCAATCTTCGGATGCATCGGGATTGGAGTCATTTGGTTCATCTTCGTCTAATGGGGGCACATAGAGGCGAGAGGCCTCCTCCCGGCCCTCCCCGATCATGATTGAGCGCAGACCGTAAAGAATAATGCGTGGGTGTCGAAGAACGAGGTCTGCAAGGACGAGGGTTCGGGGAACTTGTATGAGTATGACGGATGACTATGATGTCGCCAAAGGATGCGACGGTCGGGCGCTAAGGATCGGAAGTGGAGACTCTCCAAGTGCACGAACAGGCCGAGTGGAGGATCGACCGAAGAGGTGTGTTGACTGGCGTCGAAGAGGTCGAAGAGGTCTGCTGCGGAGGAGATGGGAGGAAACGATGTCAAGACAGACAAGATCAGAGCGAGGCCTTAGTCATGTACATATAGATACCTGGTGCTCTGTCTGACAATCAGTATGACCTCCCCAGGGTGCGAGACACAGTGCGTCAAGGGATCTGAAGAGTCCAAGAATGCCTCAGCCTTGTGAGGGGAAGGAAGAAAAGAGAAACTGGGGCGGTTCGTGACAGGGCGGCAGTGCTGGGAGGCTTCCCCAATCAAGGTCGCGATCGAGACCCAGTGGCGATTTTAAAGGTTCTTCTGTTCCACCGCCGCAGCCGCCGTCGGCTAGGGTGTGAGGGTGGACGGACAGGACTGGAGATGGATGTGCTCAACTTGCTTGACAACAACCGGTCGGCATTGTGACCAGATCTCTCATCAGACCTCGAGATTAAGAATGCCTCGCGTTTGTAGGAGGAGGGGGTTTACACAGCAAAGTTGCCATTCTCTAATGTAGGTTCTTCGGCCGAAATTCCCGTCTTACCTGATCGATCGTCGCATTCGACGCTAGGGACGAAATATATCTGATGTCAGGTACTCTGGAGCGACGGACATTTTGAGATAAGCCTGTGAACGTGCTAAGGTAGGTATGCGCACGTCGTGACCTCATAGCTTCCATGTCGAGAAGAAAAGGCTCAACTAAGTAAATCAACGACAGTAGCACCATAGGATGTGGATTTGTACGATTCCAATGTTTTCTCGATCTCTACAGTAACAGTGCAACTCCATGTGAGTTAACTACTGCCTGACACTGACAGTCTGTAGATCGACTGGATCAACGTTAATCCATGCCGAGACGGACGAAATGCCGGACCGATAAAGTCCGCATGAGCAAACAGAGCAAACATCAGACAGCCAAGTTCCAACCCTCCGGATTAAATCCCCGGATGGACTCCAATTGGGCATGAAGCGGCTACAGCCGGTGGTCCACCCGTCTTTGATTCTTCAGGCAGTTGGGACTTGCTTGGAGATGGCCGGGTCCCTTCATCCAGCCTGATGGCTGTGTCACACTGTCAGTTCCTGACTGTCCGAATCAGAGGATGCAAGACCGGACACAGAACCTGAGTCAGCCATGGAAAGACGTCGGCAAGCATCGCATTCCATGTCATCCTAGTAGGAGGGTCTGTCTATCATGATTGCCTCTACTTTACTCAGACGTAATGCCGGAGCAATGCAGGCAGGTAACATTCAATTGTACCCCAGGTAGGAGGTGATAGTAAGGTCGATTGAGCAAGATCACGGCGGTTTAGGGTCAGCACCCCAGCCAGTGTTTCCTATCAGTACCCAAATCAGTACTCAGAGTGAAAGAGCCACTAACTTCAGGGCTAGTATTGACGGGCTATATGTACGCAGTTAAGCACCTTCGTAGATACACGGTCAAATCTCAAGGTGACCTCTCTCAATTGATGCACAAGGTCTGCATCATGTCTTCAAGTCCGTCTACAGATATCCGGCCAGAACAGCATCTTTGTGGATCATCAGCCAGGAAAGTTGGTATACTCCAAAGAACCACCTGCATTGGACTGATAAACTGCGGCGTAGCGACTCAAAGAGGTGCAAGACCCTCTTGTCCACGAGGCCTTCCACTTTCCTCCATCACGAAGCACAGATTCACTGGGGTGTCTTTCCTCCCTCTGGCCAGGGTCATAAATGTCAGCGTTATCTCCTTCCAATCAATCGACTACCGGACCGGATCAACACCTCCATCTCGAGGGTTGGGAATAGCTCGAGAGACCCACTCACCGTCCGAGGATTAGATTCCCAGCGGCTCCGGCGCAGACTCAGGGCCCCGTGGAAGTGATGCTTATCAAGCACGTTCGGACTAAACGGCCAAATGTGTGCGGGGAAACTTCAAGCAGGTTTTCCATGGCCGGTCAGATCTGACTTTTCGCTCTCTTTATTGCTGTCTCTGGTGACATCTATAAGATCTTTGTTTTCCTCTTCTGCGTGATCTCATTCCACCTTCTCAAGTCTTCGCTGCTCCCCATTCCCCAGACATAACAACGGGTAGATGCACGCCCGTTGAGCTGCAGCGATCGTCATGGCACCCACTCCATCTCCGCAGCCACTTGATTTGTCGCACCATTTCTCCTATGCGGCCAGGAATCGAGCTCCGAGCAGTATCAAGGAATTCTACAAGTATTTTGCCATTCCCGGAATCGCAAACTTTGCGGGAGGTAAGGACTTCACATTGTCGTGTCGTCTGTGAGGCCTTTGACGTCGATTTGCGGCTAATCAGCGGGAAATTTGGTTCTTCGGTTCTGCTCGTCGCAATAGGCTTACCCCATCCTTCATACTTTCCCTACGATACCCTCGAGGCCACCGTTGCACGACCGCAGCGTCTGGACCGATCCAGCAAGGATGACAGCAAAGCCGATCGATTGGTCATCCCCAAAGAGGTCCCAACCACAGATCCCTCACAAAAGATCGACCTAAGCACGGCTTTGCAGTACGGCACCGCTCAGGGCTACCCGCCACTCTTCTCCTTCCTGCGCAAGTTTACCCGCGAACATCTTCATCCGAACGTACCTTATGCAGATGGGCCCGATATCGTTCTCTCCTGCGGTAATACGGATGGCTTCTCCAAGGCGGTCGAGCTGTTCACCAACATTTGGAATCCCGACCGAGATTGGATACAGCAGCGGGAAGGTGTTCTCTGTGAGGAGTTCACCTATATGAACGCCATTCAAACCATTCGACCCCGTGGTCTCAACATTGTGACAGTGGCCGTGGATGCGCAGGGAATGGTGGCCCACGGTAAAGGAGGCTTGGAGGATGTGCTCTCGAACTGGGATTTCCGCCGCGGTCGACGGCCGCACTTGATGTACACTGTGACGTGAGTTCCAGCATCTATGATCTGCAGCTGGCGGGAAGTGCTGAAAATTTTGATACTGACATGGACCGTTTTGCAACAGCATTGGCCAAAACCCCACAGGAGGTAACTTATCGATTGAGCGGCGAAAGGAGATCTACGCCTTGTGCTCAAAATTCGATGTCATCATTGTTGAAGACGAGCCGTACTGGAACTTGCAATTCCCATCTGCATATGAGAAGGAAATTCACCACCGAGGAGGCTCGACCGCCATGTCGACGCCCTACGATCGAAGCTACAACGCCGAGGGCAAGTCGTCCGGCTACGCGTTCCTGGACTCCCTGGTTCCCTCCTACCTCTCCATCGATACGGAGGGACGAGTTGTTCGACTCGATACCTTTTCCAAAACCGTCGCCCCAGGGAGTCGTCTGGGCTGGATCACCGCGCAACCGGCGGTCATTGAGCGAATCACTCGTATCACCGAGGTGTCCACGCAGCAGCCTTCTGGGTTTGTGCAAGCCATCGTGGCCCAAACGATCATCGGCGAACAGCTCACAGACAAGGCGACTCGTGACTCGCGGAGCTGGCACATGGACGGATGGGTCCGCTGGCTGGAAGGGCTCAGGGGAGGCTACGAGCGACGGATGAACGACATGTGCACCATCCTAGAGGAGAACAAGTACTTGTACTCGGAGGAATCCTGCGAGGACCCGTCCTCCGTCGCTGAACATGGCAACGACTGGGAGGTAGTTGAGCGAACGCAAATGCTCGACTTTGTCTGGCCCAAGGGCGGCATGTTCGCTTGGGTCGAGCTTCATCTCGAAAATCACCCGCTGCGAGCCAAGTACAGTGAGCAAAGGCTCTCCAAGGCCTTCTGGGTGCACCTGACTCAAAAGCCACACGTGTGCTTGGTAGGACCTGGTCAGATCTTTGCGGCTGGGCCGAGTTCGGTGCAAAAGCAACATCGGTATATCCGTGTTTCGTTTGCCCCCATGGATCCCGGTGACGTTGCCTCGTATACAAACCGACTGATTGATGGGTTCCGATCGTTCTGGAAGCGTAAGAATCTGGATGGGCTGGAGGAAAGTGGAGATGAAAAGACACTCGCGAGTTTGGGCAATCTGCAGTTGAATTCAGGAGTTAGCTTCTTGGGACCTGGATGTTGAGCGGGAGGGCCTGTGTTGGATTCAGCATGTCTTGCTTTGACACACGTGGATGATAAATCTGCGCCCGCCTTCGATCTAGTAAAGAACACGACTTGCCTTGTGAGATTCGCTAAAAAGTTCAATACCTAGTAGTGTTGGCTTGTTTACGCCCAAGCAATTCCAGCGTCGATCCTTCCACTACTCTACCCAGATAGTACTCCCATTGTAACCCGACGAGGACTACTTGGACCAAGTCTGTAGCAACGTCTTGGAGCTGCTAGAGAGGATGAAACAAAGATATATGAGCACACCGTCACTGTACCTGTCTTATCACTGCATTGGTCAGTCAAGTGTCGACGCGCGCTGCTCAAGCATGGAAAGCGACCCGTTGCTCTTCCTCTTCTGACTGCGTTCCCACCTGCCTGAGGCGCACAAGTGTGGGGAATGCAAGTTCTCCGCACGCGCATGAGGGGCTGAAAATCGTCACTTGAGTCAAGGCATTGCCCGGGAGGTTAAAAAATAAGGACAAAAGACCACAAAAAAAAATGACACAGCTCGACTCCATTCCCAACCAAGAGCTTGTCGAAGAAATCCAAGCTATCAATGCCATCTACGAACCGGATACCATCACGGTAACACATTCGGGGTCGGGGTCGGGATTGGGATCAGCGCAATCCAATGCCGCATCAGCTGGAGCCGGTACACTCGACCTTGGGGTTTCCAGACACGAGGATGACAGTGCGCGAATTGGGGTGACGCTGCATATTCCAGGACAAGCCCATCTGTCCTTTCGGCTGGGGTTCGCATCTACGTACCCTGAGACTCGACCCGAGGTGCTCGGTACAGCGTCGACGGCTGCGAGAGGAGAGGGCAAAGTCGCGGTGGACGTGCTGGAAGATATCATTCAACGGACTTGGCAACCGGGTGCAGTGTGTCTGTTTGATGTGATTAGTGAAGCCGTGGAGGTGTTTCCCGTGTTGAATATTGGTGGGCTTCAGGAACCTCCAGCAGCAGCAACAACAACAACAGCAACAGAGGACGGCGCCGAGCCCGACGAGACTCAATCGGGTCATCTCGCGGCTGCTGGAAGTTCAGAACGTGGAAACGCAACTACCAAAGCACCGGTCGACTGCCTCACGAGCTTCTCTCTACGAGACGCATATGGACTCGATCACCCACCAGACTGGACCATCTCCGACGTTCTCACCGAGAAGAAATCCGTCTTCGTGGCCCGCGCCATCCGAGTGAAGAGCCTTGCGCAGGCGCAGGCTTTTCTGGACTATCTCCTGTCTACCGATGACAAAGTTGCGGCCGCGACGCACAACATCAGCGCATGGCGCATCAAGCAGAGCAAGGAAAGTGATCCGCGCACATCGACGAAACCCGGAAGTCACGGCCCGGAGACGGCCGAGACGGTGATCCAGGATTACGATGATGATGGGGAAACGGCTGCTGGGGGTCGCTTGCTACACATGATGCAGTTGATGGATGTGTGGAATGTGCTTGTGGTTGTGACGCGATGGTTTGGTCGGATTCATCTGGGGCCGGCGAGGTTCAAGTTGATTAATGATGCCGGGAGAGATGCTTTGGTCAAGGGGGGGTTCACGAGGGGGGAGAACACGAGTGCCTCTGATAAGAGTAAGAAGAAGGGGAAGAAGTGAGGTTGTGGTGCCTGAGCAAAAAAGACCATTTCCAGTTCTGGAGGGACAATCGGCAGATGCTCCCTCTTCATTCGGTTCTCGGCGCAGAGAGCGAGCGTACGAATTGACACGGCTCATGTTGCCCGCTCTCGCAGGTGGATTTTTCTTTCATCAAGTCTGGACTTTTTCAACATATTGAAGTGGCCCCGGACCATCTCTCGGTCTAAAAGCCCGCTGGCATGATGATGTAACCCTACATATTACACGACACTATACCTGAGACTCCCAGCCTACAAACTACAAGGAGATTCTGGAGATGATACCCAAGCATGCCTGACCCTTTCTCCTTCCAAAGATGATATTTTTTTTCCTACCTACCTCGGGGACACGACGGCCTCCGAGAGAGCTCTGGATGAGAGCTCGGACATGTTGCATGTTTCAGATGATAATTCCAAGTAGATTTCGAGGTTCATCAACGCCAAAACCCTGGCAGGCTGGTGGGTTATTCATGGTCTCATCTTGGACTTTTCGTTCAGTATGCTCATACCAGTCCTGAGTCAGTACGACCTGCTGCAGCCCTTGGCAAGTACTGCGTAGACTTTCCTTCTAGGGCTTTCCTGGAAGATCCCAGTCTTGTAAGGTAAATCCTACCCATTCCCGCAGTAGTACCTTAAGTCTGCTCTACGAGAATTACATTCCAATCCATTTCTGGCCATACTTTTGATGTATCACAGATTTTGACTCATCAAGGGTCCCATGACCCGGAGAGAATGAGATGACAATATCGACTTTGGTCGGTGTCTCAGTAGTTTGTAAATGAAAAGGACTTGAACCCATTGTATTCACTCTCAAATGATGACACTGTCATTTCACTAGTATAAAAGTCGACGTCCCGTACCGCAAGCATACTGAACTTCTAAAGTAGTGTAGTGGTAGTAAGCAGTTGCCCTGTGCAGTAATAACAGCCCAGATTCACGGACCACAGGCTACTAACTAGTACTACCTTAGGTAGACTACAGTCTGCAGTCGACACACCAAACGTGCGCCACAATCCCCACGCTGTCCTGAAGGACCGTAGAATCGATGGATCCACATCTTCGGTGGAGACACGGACAAGCGAGATGAGACTAGATATGCAGGGTGACGGGAGCCATATGGAGATCGAACACCGTCAAACTTCGAACTTGAATGGCAAAGATCACTCGGGACGATTCGTTGAAAAAAGGTCCTACTGGTCTGTGGTGTACAGGAGCAACATTGACCCTTGATTGATGAGATATCTGAAACATTGACACGAAGAAATTGTCAAGCTAGACATGATTCATGATATCCATTGACCCATCTGAGTCAATGGGGGACATGTCAGTGTGAGGCTGCGAGGTAGCCGAGCCGGGTGGGCTTCCGAGCACCCAGCTGTAATCATGGAAAACATCACTTGTCAGTGGTATTGTACATCAAGTGAACTACAATCGGGTGCAATGAGATTTTGTCAGGGAACGGAGACAAGTCAAGTTCGCACCATGAACATACAGTATAGACGTACAACCATTGTGGATCAGACTTAATTTGAAACAGCTATCTAAGAAGTGGAATCCCGGGGATGAACTGAGTTTTGTTCGTAGACTAGCTTACAAGCTCGACATCAGATGCGTGCTGGAAGTATTACGTGACGAGTGTCGAGATCGGAAGATATTAGAACACCGTGGAATAGCTGGAAGGTTATTGATGTCTTCTTTATCATGGTCTCCCAGGAATGGCATGAATACCAATGTATCCGAAGCGGGTGATTGGAGATAACGCTAAATGAGATGAGTAGGTACTTTGACAGAATCTTGGCCCGAAAATCTAGCTTGAACAATAGGTAGGTCTTTTTAACACTAATCAAGGTAGTCTAGATATGGAAGGATATCGATGCTACGTCGAGGAAAACTCAACAGCGTCCTCCAGATTGCTTCCCCACAGGCGTAGCAGCATTTGTGAAGTGATGGCCGAGGTGACCTCGTCCGGCGTGAAGAGACAAATTAGCAAATAGATCCGAAATCTAGGTAAAAGACCAGGTGGATTCTTTTCTTCACATATTAATTTTTGTGATTTTGATTATTTCGATAGCCCTTTAAGCGCCACGACCGGGTCGGGTCGTACATAAATTTGTTGACTCTACATTGAAAAGCAGAGTATTGAATGTATATGGCCGCTCATGTACTCCATAGTCCATAGACCCCGGGCTCTGTCGCGGAAATAGTGAGCGATTCTGGCCGCAGAGCTGATTCTACCCACAATACTCTTTGATACTAATGTGTCTCCCTATAGAGTATAGAGTATAGACTAGTGTGGTCGTTTCCTTCCGTCGCTTGACTGCCCAGTGCCCACTTCGTACGATGTACTTATGTGCAAAGTATTATTACTAGCATTTTGACGAATATCATCATCACACAAGACCCATTCGGTCTAGACCCTCGTGACTCGCAAGAAGTCCCTGCTCTCCACTCTCAAAAAGTGAATTCGATGCCCGGCAGCATGACTGGACAGGGTCTCATTTCAAAGGTCGATAGCCGAGGTCCTCGCCATGTGCCAGGTAGCTCGCATACTTGTGCAGTGTAGTTGACAGATCTTATGGGGATGGTCATATAGGGCAGGAGTTAGTGCACAGTGCACACTGCACTGTTATTATGATGCGGCTCGGCTAGAGGACGGTGGAGTTTCTCCAGCGCGTTGTTTCAGAGTGTTAAACTGTAAATCCGGTTAGTCATAGGGTGTCATTGCATGTGGGGAGTGATCGCATCGAAGGCTATTAGACTCCGAGTTCCGATATGAATGATATGAGTGTCTAGAACTGGTTTGTTGTTGTTGTTGTTGTTGTTGCAATGGACTCGCACCGGGGGACGTGGTCCATTAGGGTATGTAGTATGTACTATGCAGTCTCACAAGAGTCGGGGCGAGTCAAAATGCAGCTCTAAATAGATCCTGCACCCTGTGCTCAGGAACTTGCATCATTCAAGTCATAAATGGTCGAGTTAGCGCGCAGGGATGGACGGCATCTTGAGAAAAAGACCAATCCCAGGCGCATCCGGGCGGCTGGCTCAGCGAGTGCCGAGCGCCCGGAAGGCAAAGTCGAGCTCTCCGCGAGACCCCGGTCAATAACAACACTGTCACTGGGATGAGAACGTCGGGTGAAGCTGTCAGGTGTGTGTCAACATTGAATGTGTATAATGCGTATAATTCAACATGTGTCCATCACGACTCCATCTCTCTCACTCTTGTAAGGAAGATGAAACCGCTCAGTAGCCAATTCCCGTTATGCATCAACAGGGTCATCCGCCAGAAGTAGGGCAGTACCAGAAGTATCAGAAGTACCAGGGGATGTCGATAAAAGTCAAATGAGAGCATAAAACAAGAGGCGTCGACAATTGGCTTCCATCCACAACCAATCCCGATCGCAGTTCCAGCGGTCGGCTCGTCCAGTGCAGATGGATCAGGAACCCTCCCGTAGAGAGTACTGAGTGTCGTGGTAAGAAACCTCCACTGTTCGTGCATCATGTATGGCGAGTGGCTCAGACAACCTGTTTCAGGGATCAGAGAACGATGTGGGACGAGATGTCTCCATCGTCTCTGTCTGCGTCTGCAGTCGGCACGCTTGAAGCTTCCTGCGAATTGCGCTACTGAGCGTGATGGTTGGCTCCTTCATCAGCCGCTTCGACGCTGGCTCTCGTCAATCTGCCCAGTCCGAAGATCGTCTTCCGAGCCTCTGAGTGGCTCTCAACCTCGTCCACTCGTCCACTTCTCTACTCCTCCACTGCACTCCCAAGAGTCCATGTGTCTTCCACTCCACTCGGCATCCGTTGACTAGGGACCGCACGGGGCTGGTTTGGGAAATGGAGCTTCCCACTTGAAACATGCCAGTTTTTCGGATCGAATGGAGGGCCGTTGGTGGCGGAGGTTGAACTGAGTCTTGGGCACGGATGCGACACCTCCCACCGCCACATTGGGCCACTCACCGTGTCAGACTGCTGTGCTGAGGGCGGATCTCCGTCCTACAGAATGAAGCCTTCTGCAATGACTGGTGGACTGGGGTGTCTGATGATGACTATGATGCGGCCTCCGTTTGAAAGGTTTAGATCCGTCTGTTGGTCGGTGTTGAGGAGCTCCAGCTTGTCAGGCTCCAGCTTCCTGCAGCCGTCAGGACGGCTGTTGTGTGCACAATCCAACGTCGTACTGAATTTCCTCCACAGTCCACAGACTCCACAGGACATTAAGGAATAATGTCTTTATTTTCTTACCTATTTTCCCCAAAATGAAAAATAGGAAATCAGGAAGAGCAGATGATGTTGAAGAAAAAGGAAAGAAAAAAGATGACGATGCTTGACTCATGTCGAGTATAAAACCTCCCGGGTTGTCACTGCACCTACCCTTCCCTCTTGTCTTAGATTTTCTACAGCCATCCCACGATCTCTTCTTCTTTCGTCGTTTCGCGGTTCGATATTTCTCTTCAGCAGGCTAGTCCTGTCTTCCATTCCCTTTCAATCTTTGTGCTTGGTAGTCATCGCCTGTGGCGAGCATCAAAACACTCCTTCAACGATACCTTGTCATTACTGCGAGCAGCCAAGACATTCTATCACATTTTCCATCCGGAGACATTGTCATTGTTGGTTTCACCAAGCCACAATCACAACAACGAAAGACAGAGGTCCTGTTTGATACAGTTTTGCTCTGATCCTTGACAAAGGTATTGTCTTGATCCCCACCTTTTTCCCTACAATCACCAGCCATCACCCACAGCTCTGGATGCACTCCATCCCCTCGCATAAAAGCCAAAGTCATGGAACCTTCCACTCTGTTACCTACCACCCGCTTCCCTTACAAACAATCCCATGGGGGCCTTTTCTTGTCCCTACCTCACACACTTCCCGACGCATGTGAAACATGTGCAAGTATACTGCTACGCTCAAAACACCATCTCGAGATACTGCCTGTGCCAGCCGAGCAAACCCTTCCCTCTTTTCCATCAACATCCATGGCTGCCTATACATGCTTCTACATCCTACAATCACCCACATCCATCAAACCTCCCTGTCCATCCATATATAACATGCCTCTTCCAGCATCTCCACCCTCTCTCCTCTTCATCCCAGATCATCAACTTACTCTTCTGGCGCAGGAAGCCTATCGTTTCGTCTCTGAAAAGTCTTCTCGACTACCAACGTCCACTCCCTCAACTTTTTGAGTATTCATTTCGTCGGGTACGACTTGAATCTTTGCAACCTTTTTTTTTGGATTCTTGATCTGTCGAACCGGTTAAAAAGTCTTTTTTCCACCTTCGACCATGTTCGTCAAGTCCTTTCTGATCGCCGCCCTCGGGGTGGCTGGCGTCAACGCTCACATGCTCATGACCCAGCCTGTTCCCTACGGCAAGGACACTCTGACCAACTCTCCCCTCTTAAGTAAGGGTGAGGATTTTCCCTGCAAGCTACGGGGTGATGTCTACGCCGTGACAAAGGAGAATTTCATCGAAGCTGGAGTAGAGCAAGAGCTTCACCTCCAAGGCGGAGCCACTCACGGCGGCGGCTCCTGCCAAATCAGCTTGACCGAAGACCGAGCTCCCAACAAGGACACTGTCTGGAAAGTCATCCAGTCATTCGAAGGTGGCTGTCCTGCGAATGTAGCCGGCAATATTGGTGGTGATGCCAGTGCTCCGGACCCCACTCACTTCAACTACAAGATTCCCGAGGACTTTGCTCCTGGAAAATACACTCTCGCATGGACTTGGTTCAATCGTATCGGAAACCGCGAGATGTACATGAATTGCGCACCAGTGACTGTTACCAAAGCTTCCAAAAAGCGATCTGCGCCTGTTATTCAAAAGCGTACCGCAAATTATCCCCCTATGTTTGTCGCTAACATCAACGGCTGCACGACCACGGAAGGCGTCGACATTCGTTTCCCTCAACCTGGACCAAGTCCCGTTACTCTGCCAAATGACAAAAATCTCATCCCCGAAGGCGCTCCTGCGTGTTCTGGTGTTCCTACATTTGGCGGTGCTGCTGTGACACCCGCCGGCTCTGGGTCTGGCTCGGGCTCGGGCTCGGGCTCGGGCTCCAGCGGCTCTGGCACCGGCTCTTCTTCTGGCTTGGGCTCGGGCGCTCAACCTATTTCCTCTACCGTCGGAGGCAATGCTCCTACCGGGTCTCCATCTCAAACAGGCGCGCCTGTTCCAGTCTCGACAGCCGTGCCAACTCAGACCGCAGTTCTAAGTGTCCCTCAGCCCGGCCTTCCCTCCACCAGTTCCGTCGCCCCCTTACCCTCATCCATTTCGGAACCCGGTACTCAAGCCGCACTGTCAGGCCCTTGTAACATCGAAGGCACCTGGAACTGCATTGCCGGTACCGCCTTTCAGCGTTGCGCCAATGGACAGTGGACCGCCACGCAGCAAATGGCATATGGTACCCAATGCACCGCTGGCCAGAGCTCTGATCTCCCCATCAAGGCAATTAAGATCGGGCGGGCTGCTTCTGAAATGCGTATGCGCAAGCGTCGTGTTGGTCACGCTCGCCATTCCTGATCGGGCCAAGAGTCGATCCTCGAGTGACGGGTTTTTTTTGCCAATCTCTATCTCCACGACGGTCTCCAACAAGCATAACGGAATTCATGCCTTAAGCTAACTATCAGGCTGATTCTATTTGGTCATCGAGTTATTGGGTCATCATGTATTGCCCCTAAATGGAATTTCATATACCAATGCAATCGCTTCAGGAGGGACATCTTCGAGGTGAGGAGTCATAAGTAAAAAAAATTGCCACAAATGTTGTTCCCGCAACGTCGCCAGAGATTTAATACTGTTGGGTACTTGAAAAGCATCCCCGTAATATTATAGCAGAAGTCAAAAAAACTTACCTACCAGCAGCTTTCCAGCTCACACGCTGGTAGTGTTCCAAGATTAGGTTGTACACACATGGCTACTACCATGTTGTGGATCTGACTAGTCACGAACGGAGAGATGCACTGGCTGCTCAGCATCGGGGGAGGTACCCACATACATGGCTTTTGTTCTCAGCTCAATTCTATGCAATGCGCGAGTATATTTTAATTGGCAATGCTGGCGAGTGGTGTGTTCTGAAACACAGCCGAGGGACTCGCTCGCGGCAGCCTTCAACTCTCATCCTGATTCTTTTTGTATCAGTGTATGATCAATCGTGAAGGCTGTTCTGCCACTCGTGGAGCCACTGTCGCTCCCACCGAGACCTTCAGACTCCCACCATCCAAGGAAGAACCTTCGCCCAGCAAAGGTTTGATCGGGCGTCTTTCCATCGGGCGACCACAGCCCCTGCGAGAATTGATCCAAAAGACTTGAATCCGCAATCAGGCTTGCGACCGCTGCAATGCTACATGGATTTTTTGGTAGTACTCGGTCTGTATTCAAGAGGGTGCTTCCAATAATTCCCAGTATCAGAATAGCACCTAGTAGACCCTCTAAGATTCTTGTTGACGTAGCGTCCTGGACCAATCTCCGTTGGTTTGTTGTCGTGATATTGCCCAGAAGAGGCGCGTGCTGTATTGTGTCATTGGCGGTTGAGCGCGTGTAGTTGCTGAGCTGTTGAGCGTTGATGAGTTTGTGCTGGCGTTTGATAGCTTCAATCACGGTTTTCTCCCCTTCGGGTTTGGTGAGGTGATCTGTTCCGATGGCATATCGTCCATCGACAAGGAGATAGAAGAATCCATCCAACAGAGGGAATTTCCCATTCGTGTTCAGCGCCCACCACTCCGGAATCGGCATGTAGAGGTCTGGAGCAAGCTTGGCCGTGGATTCGTCTGCTACAGGCGGATGCTCATCATCGATTTGCATGCCCGGTAACTTGAATCGAGTCAAAACATCCACGTTCTCGGCAAATTGTATACAGTTCAAAGCCGAGATGTACTTGACTGCGCCGCCTTCTATGTGACCCCACACGTAAAATTCCGTGTAGTGTGAATGAGAATTTACCCAGACATCGGGAGAATAACAACCCGCCTGCGCTGAGTAACCAAACGGTCCATCGGGGAGTTTTTCCACTGTGAAAACATTGCTCTCCCATTCGTAGTTCTTCTTGGATCCAGGACAGGCCAATGTCTCGGTTTGAACTCTGAGCTGATATGCCGGGGGCTTTTGAGACATATACGCGGTAAGATTAGGCTGCAGCGCTGTTGCACTCATCGAATGACAGACGGGTGCGCTCCGGATAGCTGGCACACGCAGTTCCACGAAGGATCCGTTCATCATGTCCTGATCAAGTGTTTGCTGGAAGGTGATGTTCGCAAATGCAAATTGGTCATATGTCCAGCGAGGATAGCTGTAGTTATACTGCAAGATGTATTCCGAAATCAGAATACCAGCGACCTCCTCGCTTTCCTCCTGGTTAAGTTTGATACCCGCAATAGTTCTGGGATCAGGAAATCCCCCAACCCGTGTGAAGTTCAGTGACGTGTAGGAAGGAGCCTCGACAGCTGAGAAAAGACCACTGACCACAATGGTCAGAAGCCATGCAAGACCGGTGGCAAATGTAGTCGCGAAGACTGCAAAATCTTTGGTACAGGCTGAGCGGATCATATTGGTGAATTCATGGGAGTCCAGAAAGCTCAGCTGCATAGAGTGACCAAACGACGCCCCCCCTGATCGTTTCAGACGTGCATAGGGAGCCAAACATCGTGTGTTAAAATCGAGGCTTCCATAAACGAAATTGAAACCTGTCATCGCGGCGGCGGGAATGACTGTCCACAGGTAATGGGTATATTCATTGATCGAAGAAGCTGGGCCAATACCGTCATGAGTTTGGGACAGGCGCAACAGAACCTCCAAGGTTGCAAGGGCCGAGCAAGTCAACATGAAAAGTACAATGCGCCAGATGAGTTCTGGAAATGGTTTCCAGGGCTTATACTTGTGATCCGCGTTTTCCTCGCCCGTTGAATCGCTCATTTTGTTCCCAGACACGCGGATTGAGGTACCTTTGGATGTACATTCTGAAGAGTAGAGACTCCCCACAAATCGGCGCCGGAGGCGTGAGTCTTTTATTGATCCCGACCCACGCAGAGAAGATCGAAATGCTTCACTATTTGCAGTCACAGCCGCAATTGTCGAAATATGAGCTGGATTCCACGAGGCTGTCGGATTTCGAAAAACAACTGTGGTCATAGCCAAGGTCAACAACATGGCAACAGCAAGGCAGGCTTCTATCACTCGAAGAGGGAGCTCTGCCATTAGCACGCGGGTCTCTTTCAAGTGGGCAGAGCCGTAAACTGTTGAGTTACTCCTCTCAGTGAGACCCAAGTTCAGCAACTGAGCCGTGATGGCGCGGTAGTACGCCGACGCCGCCTTCTGTAGGTTGTCATCTCGCCAAAGTGTTTCGATTGTTGTTGTGTCCTCCCTTCCCAGAAGCATTCCGAGCTTCAGCTGATCGTCGACCCGGGTGTTATTGGGAAAGGGATAAAAGGCTTCAATACCCCTGAACCCCGAAGTGTCGCTGACATTACCAGATATAAAAGCAGCTATATCACCTGCCGTGAGATCCGAAAAATCTGCTGGATGCGTCGCGACAATTTGGATGCGTGTTTGGGATGATAAGTGGGTCGCGTTGCCTTCGGCCAGTAGTTGGAGTCGACTCAAAGTTGGTTCACAAACATAAGCCAGCGATCTCTTGAGGTGAAGAGGTATTGTCGGATATGAGGAGTGATATCGTCGATTCTTTGCCGTGGAGTTCGTATTCACAGAAGGCGCTCTCTCGAGATCGGCCATGAACAGAGCAACGCGGGTACCAGCTGGTCCTGTGGTACTCTCGCATCGCCCCCACTGGAAAACACCGGCTTGATCAATTTCGATGTGGCCGAGGGACAGTTTACTATAGTTGTCAACTGTGCAAGATGGGGTTTTGAGTTGATAATGCTGAACAAGCCGGGAGCTGACAATCGAATTGTCGTCTGTATCCACCTCCTCCAGGTATTCCAATGTCTTGATATCGAGAGTTGCTTTCTCGCACCGCAAATCCGCCATAATACCGTCAATGGGCACTGTGATCATGGCATCTGAAGGGAGACTGGGAACCAGACATTCTTGAAACACTAGATCGCCATTGGTGCCAAGTGGGTACGTGAGGTTATTGAAAACTATGCCATTAATTATGTCGTATGGCCGAGATCCGACGGTTGCAAGGTTCGAATTATGAGAACTGAAGGTACTCAATGCTTGCATAGGCACGTCGTGCTTCTCAACTTGAACCGTCTCCAAGGAGAATAGGCCAGTCGAAAAGACGATCATGAGCTGAAGTAGCAAGGTACAAGAGACTCCAGAGAAGACAAGAAGGTGCCTTTTTCTGAATGCTTTCCACATAGCAACCGGCTGCATTTCGGAAATATAATCTAGGAGTATGGTCTCCTCGGCTGCTCTGGGGGCTTCGAGCATTGATTGCCACGGAGCGTTCTGTTTTGACTGGAACTCGACTCGGGCCCAGAATGTAGCGAGCAGAGTCAATATAGCCGTCGGCCCATACGTCCAGGAATAATGCCGACTTTCGATAGAAGCGACAATACCATTTCGAACCTGAGAATAATGATAAAGAATTTCCAGTGAAGCAATGAGCAGGGAGAAAACGAGCAGGAACAGAAGCAAAATGCGCTTTCGCAAGTAGGAGGGCTTCCAGACTCCCTTCTGCAGATCTTCTGAAAGTTGACCATTGCATTGATTGATGAATTTGAAAAGCATAGCAGGCAGGACCTGAATTGAGCACGAGGTGCAAGATTTTAGGGGTTCCGGCGGGACGGCGAGGTATAGAACTATAGGATAGGTTATGAGACAAATCTTCAATGAATCGAATCCATCAGCGGGAGCTCATGTCTTCAATATAATCATATTTCCAAGTGCAATATAAGAATTCTTTGGCCCCCAGTGCATATCGAATTTCATTTGTGACTCGTAGGGAGATGGCACAGTCTGTCCATTACTCTCCTACGATCCTGCGGCAAATAGGTAAGCGCTGGCCCCCGCTCAAGATCTAGGACCAGATGCGGTCCTGGTGGAAACTCAAACACATTCACGGCGCCTAAAGGCCACCGGAATTGGGGCCCACATCTGGAGATCCTCAGCTTCAGCACCTGGGTGCGATCGATTCCAGATCACAGCTGTGTTGGTGAATTATGCCGGGTCAAGCTCACTGGAAGGGGTGTGCATCACGATTGATCATAAGAACCGTTTCTCGATATTGAAAAGGTCGAAATGCGGCCCGGTTGCCCAAGCCCGGCAGAGGAGTTTGATGCGGATCAAAGCCAATATGAAATAACCACTGGCATGAGAAGCGCCCGATCCCACGGCGCTTATGCTAGCGTGGCATCATCAGGTTTGTTGATAGGAGGGTCATGTCTTTCCTGTAAACAGCAGGGCACTTGTCCCAAGAATGTCTGTTGATCTTCTGAAGACGCATGATTCTGAAACGTGCTATCTCACAGCTTGGCCGACCGTAGTCCGGGCCCTGATGAGATTTATGGAGAGTTGTGCTCTGTGACAATGAGCTGGAGGTGCCTTTGCTCCACGAAAGCATGTGCTTCAAAAATTATCCATCGAGCGTATAAGGTTCGCGGTGAACTTGTTGAGAGTTCGCTTTGCAAGATACAGAAGATGTTGCGAGGTTCAGATAAGATTGCTTTGTGATAGTTGTAGTAAGTTATAATAACGACGGTATTAAAGGCTACGGGGCAACAAATCAATTACTGCAATTCAGGGAACGATAAATCAACTCCGGGCGCTCGGGCGGCTTAACTGACTCAAGTCAGCCATCCAAGGGCCGGGCTGCCCGTCGGCCACGGGAGTCACATGGTGATCTTACATAATGAGATCTGCACACCTGGCTCAAAAAGCATACTGTAGTGATTAGATCTCATTACTCAAGATCACGTGAGTAAGGGTGGGGAAAGTGGATGACGTGAGCATGCACTGGCCCCGCAGCGACGGCTGGCTTTCCTCAATCAAGTAACGAGGGTTTAGGGTTCTTCAAGACCCACGACAGGCCTAGCTCAGTAAGCGAAAAATTCCACAGGACACGCCGAACTGGGCAATTCTTTGGACTTCAACCTCACCATCGACATCGACCGACAACAATGGCCTCCCGCCCTACCGTCTCCATCGCCACGGCCGAGGGCAAGCCCTCCGGGGCCACCCAGCCCCTTCCCACCGTTTTCGGTGCTCCCATCCGCCCTGATATCGTCCAGTACGTCGAAATACGCAAAATCTTGAAGATGAGGGAAAAGCATCACTGAGGTGCTGACGGATTTTGATTTATAGGCAGGTGCACACTGGCATGGCCAAGAACAAGAGACAGCCCTACGCTGTGAGCGAGAAGGCTGGCGAGCAGACCTCTGCTGAGTCCTGGGGTACCGGTATGTCAAGATCAATCTACTCAACCAAAGATGCAAATTTCCGCGCCACATTTTCGAGAGGAAAGCGTGACGGAAATTTCTTCCACTTGAGCGTCTTAATCGCAATGGAAAACTGACCATGGGAAATGCTTGTTTCGCTAGGTCGTGCTGTCGCTCGTATCCCCCGTGTCTCCGGTGGTGGTACTCACCGTGCCGGTCAGGCTGCCTTCGGTAACATGTGTCGCTCCGGTCGCATGTTCGCTCCCACCAAGGTCTGGCGCAAGTGGCACCAGAAGCTCAACCTGAACCAGAAGCGTTTCGCTACCGCCTCTGCTCTGGCTGCTTCCTCCGTCCCCGCTCTGCTCTTCGCCCGCGGTCACCGTGTCGCCAAGGTCCCCGAGGTTCCTCTCGTTGTTGAGTCCAAGACCTTCGAGGGTGCCGCTCTCACCAAAACCAAGGCCGCCATTGCCCTGCTCAAGGCTGTCGGTGCCGGTGAGGACCTCGTCAAGGTTCAGAAGTCCCGCAAGCTCCGTGCTGGTAAGGGTAAGCTGCGTAACCGCCGCTTCCGCCAGCGCCGCGGTCCTCTGGTTGTCTACAACCCCGAGGTCGATGGCAAGGAGCTCGTCCGTGCCTTCCGCAACGTTCCCGGTGTTGAGACTTCCTCCGTCTTCTCCCTGAACCTCCTCCAGCTCGCTCCTGGTGGTCACCTCGGCCGCTTCATCGTCTGGACCTCCTCCGCCTTCGAGGCCCTTGACCAGGTCTACGGCACCACCACCACCCCCTCTGCCCTCAAGAAGGACTTCCTCCTGCCCTCCGCCATGGTTGCCAACGCCGACCTGACCCGCCTGATCAACTCCTCTGAAATCCAGGCTGTTGTCCGTGCTCCCAAGGGTGAGGCCCGCACCAAGCGTGTCAACGTCCAGAAGAAGAACCCTCTGCGCAACAAGCAGGTCATGCTCCGCCTCAACCCCTACGCTGCTGCTTACTCCAAGCAGAAGCTTGGTCAGCAGAAGGTCGAGGCTGGCAAGCCCGAGCGCGCCTCTGCTGAGTTCGCCAAGGTTCTGGCCGAGAACTAAATTTGCTCTCGCGACTGTTCTTTGGATTTGGTGAAAAATGATAGTTTGCAGCAAAAATGAATCAATGACTTTTTGCAATACCCATGGGTCTACTGGAGTAATAATGTGATCGGTTTTCTCAAGTTGTTTTCTTTTTTCCTTGCCTGTTCTGTTCACGGTAGGTTATCGTAGTCCTTTATACTCGTAGGTTTTGTCTGGACATGAGATGAGACATGTCGGCGCAACGATTTGACACATGTTGCCTACCTTCTACTTGTGTCAATTTAGTGGCGGGCATTCCGAGTCTGGATACGAGACACATGGTGAGATCTGAGGAAACATTCCACTCATGCTCTGGAAGATGCTGGTGTGCTAAAAACTGTCCCCCAGGTTGTTGCGCTTCGATTTTGCCTTAGTGGTGTACGACTGTCGACGCATCACGAACCAATTGCGAGGACAAGAAGTATTTTCTCTGTTCGGTACGCAAGACATCCAATTTGCTACTACCTGAACCGCGCATCATCGGCATGACAAAGCTGCATGGGTGGAATGGAAGGATGTCGCTGTCCAAGAACCCAGGAGTATGCCTTGAACTAGCAGGGATCGGACATTCAGTCCGTCAGCAATCGTCTCATCACCGGCCATGAGGTTGAATATTTAGTGAACCGAGATTCAATATTGGCACTTATTCATACTTTTCATCCATTGGAGTGCCTGGGCTATCGTACGAAAATCTGGCGTTTTCCATCCCTGAGGTAGACTACCTAGTACCTACCTACCGACCAAATCCACGGACAAGCTCCGCTCAAGCTTCACGCCTAGATACCAAAAGCAAGAACAGACACGGGTATACTTCGGATGCGACCCCTGGCAAAAACAGATCTACCTTGTCCCCGTCCCTGATCAAGACTACCGTCTAAGCGAGAAACATTCCCCTCGGGAGCGGAGGAATCCCACAACCCGACTCCACGCGAATCTTCGCTGGCGCTGGTGACACGAGTGAGGATTGAGAGAGTGGAAGAACGGATGAGCGTTCGAGTCGGACCAGGGAAATAATCGATCGTTTCGTTGATTCGGCTACGGCCACAGGCGACGACTGCTACTGCCCGTCTGTGGCGTGCGAGATTCCAGGTCTCGCCCGCTTTTAAACGACCTTTGACTAGTCTCTCCCTTTGGATGGATGTGGAGTTGAGGTCCTGCGGGTTGTGGTCGATTTACACATAGGATCCACACGACTGATCAACGGTTGAACCCTGTGCGAGGGATTAAGAACATATGAGGATCTTGGCTTCGGCTCGGTGTTGATGAGGTGGGTGGGATTCTTGTTCATGTGCCGAGAAGATTTAGCCATCAGGTAGCGATCGCGAGCAATTGTCAGGTGGACATGGGCTTTCCACTTCAGGGCATGCCCCGCGGGGGTCGAGACTGGGAGCAAGTGGATGAAACGGAAAAGCTACTGGTAGTCAAAGTTGGATATTTCCACGAGCGGCAAATGGACCAATACGAAAGATGGGGTCGGATGTTTACACTTTACAGTCGTTGTGGTCAGGTGGTCAGTGATCACATGTGTTCTTTCTTCGTTCTCGACTAGGAATGAAAGCCAAATCAAGAATGAACCTAAGCATGTCAACATATCCTTCAAATGCTGGACTCTATCAAATGCCCTCCTCGGGCACACGGAGTAACGTCCCTGGTCCGAGTGTGGAAACCGACACTGGACACGAGCCAACGCCATCATGACAACAAGCATTTGTTGATTCCCGTTCTCCGCGGCACACTTCCCGCAAGATATCAAAAAGAATCCCGAGAAAGAAAAGGCAGGAACTCGACGCCGCTCCAACCCACAAAAGTCAATTAGCATCTGAAACGGCGAGCTCAAGCCGCATGCCTTAGTACGCCCGGGTATCCTTGTCAAGCGCAGACTTAACCCAACACGGTAAATGCGCAATTAGTCAACGAGGAAAATCTCCGATTCGAACGACGATCATGTCTGTCAATGGCCTCGAGTGAAATTAAGCGTTAGATTAAACCTGGAACATACTTAATCTGAGACGATGAAAGCCGCACTTGTGGAATCGCCTCAATTCAGGGCTGCCGATGCCCTTTGCATGTGAATACCGACGTTACAGCGAGCGCGAGAGACGCCTGTTTGGGGCTAATATTGAGAGACCGAGAGAGGTCGGCTAAGAGAAGACGCTTTGCTTCTTTTCCCTTTTTGGGGTTACTGGAAAGCTTCACATTCTCGTATTGTGTAATTGTCACAGTGCGCCGGTGCGGAATCCCATGTGTGTGCTGACTTGCTTGCTGGGAGCGAAGGCCGTTGTACAAATTCCGGGTACACTTGATCTCGCGCATCGACGATGATCGAGTCAGGCAATCTGAAAGCCGCATCCCAACATTGATCAGCGAGGACTGTAGAGTGCCATGGTCTACAACAGACGGAACTGAACCTTCCCGGTTCGCTCGCTGGTCATACCACGTCCGCAAGCCCACCGACCCGATAGGAAACGGACGTGGTTCGATCAACAGTGCCGTGCAAAGATTTACTAGATGGAGGTCGGATCTTTTCTCCCGTCAGCGTCACTGGCAATCAAGCCTGTTGAGATTCTCCCTTGTGACGGGAAAGTCGACCGACCAGCCGAAGCGTAGGTAGGTTGCACGACATGGACAAGGGGGGTGTAAGTTGGACAGCAGGAGGGCGCCATGGCGCAAGGTCAGATTCGGGACCCGCCAATCCGGACGCTAAGAATAGCCGTCAGGGCCCGCGGCATTGCAGTAGATAGTCGGATATTTTTGGGATCATGATTCAGTCAGATGCCGTCGGACTTGGAGCTGGTCCTTGTTGAAAGCGATCGATTGCAGGGGCGCCATGCTCTTAAGGTAAGGTGACGTGCATAGGCCCGAGCAGGGAACAGGGAGCACGGAGCACGGAGCATGGAGCATGATGCACGAGGGACCGTGTACAAGCGTGCGATGGCCCCGACGAGGGGTTGTGTTCTTGTCTCGGTCCTTGGCCTTTCAGAGTTTCCGTCCAGAGTTGCAATGTGCCTGCCATCTTTGGGACAATCAGAGGGCAACGACAGGAAAGAAAGTTGCGGGCGGCTGGATCTCAAGGTTCAGGAACCAGCTAGCCGAGGTCGGTTGGACGAACAATGGTCATGGACACATGAACCTTCAGGCGAATTGAGTTTGAAACGATAAGGTTCGATGACAAACCGATTCTCTTTGCCGTGAGATTTCGATCCCAGTCGAGCTTGCCTAGAATGGATGAGTTGACAAGGTCGCCGAGGTCCCGGACCCAAATTTAGGTCTGAATCTCTGGACCGCATCAATGAATGGCAGCTAAGTGTGTGTATATGTGTGTGGGTGGGTATGTGTGTGCATAAGACTGGAACAGGACTTCCTGCAGACTATGCTAGTCAAGCAGTTCTGGATGCATCCTACCTGTTAGCCCACAAAGGGAGTCAGAATCTACGGCATGCGGGCCCGGCTCATTTCGAGCAGAATGGCACCTGGCAGATACTGAATGCTAGGTAAAGCAAGTGGCCCGAGTCAAGAGCAAGATACACCGCGCAGCCTCGAGAGCAACACTCTGACTTGGGGGAGATGAACGGTGATGATGACGCTGTACAGGATCACCACTAAGTTACTAAGCCTTGGTGCTCTAAGAAGAAAACAACACGGACGGTACATCACGCGTCTCGGAGGAGGAAATTTCTCCGGTCCAGTCTCACGTGAGTTTGATTGGTTCAGATGGCGGGCAGCAGCAGCTTTAGTTCGGCGAACAACGCCTTGGTAGAACATCAGCGGAATACTAGTCTACTCATCTACTGAGTCTACTGCACTGGTCATCACTGATGTCGTATCTGGTATGCGGAAGCCTGATCTTGAAAGAAAAGTTTGCTCGAGCTCCCTGGTCATGCATTGCATGATGGTTCTTCTTGCCACCGACTAGGCCGCATTGGCTCAGCTCTCGGTGTACGAGTAAGGACTACAGTTGGATTCTTAAGCATGGATGGCCTAGCAAGTGGCTACTTTCTACCACATTCGCTTAGTACGGGTGGGCAAAGTACCTTGCTAATGTGCTTCGTCGCAAAAATTTGAGTACGGTACATGCCGGAACTGGAGGATCAGCATTAATGGTACCTCCAAAGGAGAGAATGGAAAATTAGAAGCCTCATGAGTCGGCTCAAGTGAAGACTTGGCCTGGGTCACCCAATACGGCAGGTGAAGCCTCTATTTTCCCTTCACCGTGTTGGGCTTCCTCAGGAACATGTCCCACGGTGCGTGTCGATACTCGATACAACCGATGCCTCAACTTGTATCTTGCGGGGGTTTAAAACGAACAATTTCATCGATCTTGTTATTTCTCATACGTGCTCTGCAATCACATGACAATCTTCATCGGTAGCCCACTAAATTAGTAAACAGTAAACACTAGCCAAATAACCCTCCGCTGCTTGAAATCATTATCAAATTGCAAGCAAACATGATCAAGAGTGACGTAGATCATACCAGGAAACACTAAAAAGAAGACCACCAAAATCACACCGTCGACGGAAGTAGTAAACTACACGCTAGTTACATAGCTAGTCCGAAAGGCCGTCGGAAACCGCACAAACATCATAGAAAAAGTCTCAAAGTCTCTCGCATACCAGACTTGGTCAGGCCAGTTGGGCGCCATCCTGGTCATATCCCAATGAGCCATGTCTCACCTGCCAGCCAAAGGGGAAGGAAGCTCCATGTCATGGCATGAGAAAAACAGAAATCCAAGACCCCGTCAGCCTCGACGAACGACTAACGGCTTAGACGTCTTACCTGCGGCACCAAAAGGTTGTACTATACGCTACCGACATTCGATCAGGCGCTACACAAGGTGGATTCCTTCCTGTGTAGTGTGGTGTAGTTTGTACTCTAGGATCTGGTTCTAAGAAGGTCTCGAAGCATAGGTGGCCCAAGATATACCGAATTTTCAACACTTTACGCTTTCCCACCCTCTGGCATGCACTGATGCAGTAGTAGAGTTACAGAACATTAGCGTTGGCGTCGCTGCCTCTGAGTTCAGGAACCGGGCGTGGGCTAATGCTTTCTAGCGCCAGGATGTTGCGAATCGTACAACAAAATGGATTGCAATTTTCTCACTTCAGGGCACACTAGCTCGCTAGCTTGGTCCAGAACTTACTGTTAGCACCATATTACTGAAATCTAGGAGCTCCGTTGGAGTCCGAGGTCATTTCGCTTTAGCCGTAGACTTCTAGACAGTAGACAGACCACAGTAACATTATTATTGTGTGTCCTTCCGACGGAACCATGAATGAACAGAGTATGATGTATTGCACCCATGTGAGATTGAGAGAGCCGGAGGAGACGTGAAGGATTCGGTAATAAACTCTTGGCTGAAAAAAGGGGGCTCTCGGGCCAAAACAAAAAGAAATGTCTGAGAAACCTAAGTTCCACCATCAGAGGCGCCCATGAAGCCAAGCGTCAAACCATGTCCGGTCGCGCGCTAGACAGGATGTGGTGTCGGCAGAATGTGTAGTTGTTCTTCTACTGGACTTGACAGGAGCTAGGACAGCTTGGCCCCTCCGATAGCAAGGTACCGACAGGTAGTTACTTCGTACTCACGATTAGTAATTTGTACTTTGATGTACTGCAGTGTCCAATGAATCGTCCAGCTTGGTCCAATATGCGGGCTGAGGCGGACACTGAGTGTGGAAAGCGACACGGGCTGATGGCCCTGATCAAACTCGACTTGATCCTGTATATAAACCTACCTAAGATGATCAAGTTGTCGATCTGTGCCCCGTCAGACAGAATTCGCGGGCACTAGCATCAGGCTGGCAGGCGTTCCCCAATCGGATCACTTCGAACTACAGTTCAATGCTATATCTGAAGCTTAGAGGAACAAATGCTGGAAGCGAGCCGTGCTGAAATGAACCGGAATTCCGCCTCATCCATGACGATATCCAAAGGTCTCCCGTTCACTGCCGCGCCAAAGGAGATTGCGTGGGATCGCCCCCGTCAATGGTTAATATTCGTTCAGGCACGGCGCACGCGCCGTCATGTGGCTCAAGCGTGACAGCATTTCGAGTCATCAATCAAGTCGCCAAGGGCCTTCATTATGGGTGACCGGTACGGTCACCGAGACGAAAAACTTCAACAACCCTCCGAATGGACCAGTGGAGGCTCCAGCCCCTTCCTCACATCGTAAATATCGGCATTATGGTGATCTAGTGCCTTCATTGCACCAAAGTACCCGGCTTTAGGGGCCACACCCGGTCCCTAGCGTTGACTCGGTATTTGTTCGGGTAAACTCATGACGCCGAAGACGACATAAACACAATGGTATCGAGGTTCTTCAACGCCGAGATCCATCCATTCTCTGGGAACGAAAAGGAGAAGAGATTCGGCAAGGCCATCTGTTGGAGGAAAAATCCCGACAAGTCTCTCTGTCGCAATGCCGAGAGGATCTTTTTTCAGGTCCGGCTGAACAAGGTTTTTGTCTTACTTTCGGAAGCCCCGATCCTGCGAGAAACTGCCGACAGAACCCCTTTTTTTTCCCCGTAGTCCTACTATGTAGTATGTAGTTATGTATCCCCCGAGACTTACACTGTGGACTGAACCTGATTGACCCTGAACTCAAAGTCATAGCATCATATACGAATAACTTTTGTTTTGTGTGTACATATATGTGGAATGTACATACAGCCGGCTCACGAGCCACCTACGAGTACTACTGGATAAAGTTTTCTCATCAAGTCATTTTCTCGGCTAGCTTACTGTTTCCAACACAGACTTAGCCCGGAATAGAAAACGCGCAAGGGGCATTTCGTGCCCGATTAGGCGACGATCCCGGTTGACATTTTGCAGATCAGATCGCCGTGTCTATGACGAATACAAACTTACAAAGACTTTTCACCTACAGTCCCCAACTGATTTGAAAATGAGATGCTACCCTCCATGAGCCTAAGAAATCAACCATGTGTATACGTCTTTTGACAAGTGTCACGCAGACGTCTCAACGGGGTCAACATTTGGAGTAGTCGAAATAGTCATCACCGTTGAAACGGGCTATTTGACGGGCTTAGTGGAGCCTTTCCGGCTTTTTTTGGTCGAACCACAAAATGGTTTCGTGCGAACGGTCGCCAAAAAGGGGATACACCGGTAATCATCCATTAAAATAAGAATAATTATGCCAATAATTGTCGCAGCTATGACTGCCAGTGCCTGCGGCTCTTTCGTCTGAACGCTTTGGCCGCAACCCAGAAATAGCAAAGGCATGCAATGTAGTATGTACATTTGATAGACGGTTACACCCAGATTAGGTATGAATGTGCCACTACTAACACTGGATCTCACTATGAAAGGTCCATGGTAACCATGACGAACTACGTGGTCACTCGAGAAGCACAATCGTGTGAGAGGATACAAGTCGCAATGGAAAAAGGGAGCTAGGTAAGGGCTAGATCTCGTCAAACTTTTCGTCAGAAATCTGATGTTTTAGGAGGATTTCAATATGGTTATGCTGCTGTTCGAGTCTCATTGTCACATGGGAAAAAGTCCACTGATGATGTCAATTTTACCGAAATGTCGATCCAGCCGGTTAGCGTAGAAAAATTCGATCATGATCGAACGTAGAGGTGTCCACTCCCGCCGCAGAAGGGGGAAAAGAAAATCCCAAATCAGTGCAATACTGTGAGTGGCTGAGTAGTACTAGTACTAATTTACCAACTACAGTATATAATAAACATACTTGGTAAGTAAGTTGGTACTGGTAGTATAAGTGTAGGTACCTATTAAGCGCATGGCACACAGCACGCCCATGGTTAGTAGTACAAGTAGTACTGTTGTAGTAGTAGCAGTAGGAAATCTTTTCCGTATTCAAGACTTGGCATCCTCCCGACCTGTTGTCCTGTATACTCACACGTGTCCACTTGTGGCTTAACGACACAGCACGTCCTAGTCTTACTACGTACTCATAGTATGCTATGGAATTTGAACCAACACAGCCTCTGAGACATGATTCGACCGGCTTGAAAATGTCTGTTGACGGTCGATCCCGAGACATTCATATGCTGTACTGTAGATTCTTCTGTTGATTACCTTCGACGCCCAGCCAAGTCTGCGGGATTAGATCCTTGACAACCTTGTCACGAAATTCCTTTTTCACCTATTCTATTCCATCCCATCCTGATCCCACTAACCAAGAAGCCGGACTCCTTGCCCGGCCCGAGGACGTTGAAGAAGCCTCGGTCCTGTACAGATGAATGATCGACCAGATGCACTCGATTTTCAGTCGTGCCTCCAACGGGAGTCGTCAATCAATGATTGTCACCGGTTTCGGCTGCTGGAATCCGAAACCCGACCTTTCGACTCCTCGACGGGGAAGAGAAGGGAAGGGAAGGGGGGGGGCTTCAGGCCAATCCATCCATTAGTCAACCACTTTTCATCCTCCATGTAACCGAGGACAAGGAGGGTCCCTGTGCCAGGATTGCCCTCCTATCGGTGTCCACCCAGTTACCCACCACCGACCGCGATCCGTTGATCTTCGTTACGATGCTCGTCCCAAAAGAGATATAAGCCTGCGGCCCCAGCACCGGAATCCAGGAGGTTTTGCCTGTCTAGGCATCGAGTCCCCCGCGCCACCGGCCGAATGGACGCCCGCGATCCACCGGTGGAGGAGGATCTCAAGCGGTCATTCTTCCGGATCCTAAAGAAACTCGGGTCTGGTCTCAACCGTGCTGCCTAGTATTGAGTGTTGACCTTGGATCGTTGCTGAAATTTGGCAATTGAGGGTCTCCGACAGGGCGAGTGTGTTTGATATTTCATTATGGTCTTATACGGGAGACAAAGAATGGCCATGGTCGAAACCAGCGGCGAAGATCCAAACCAAAGTCGCCTGAGGATACCTACCGTATTCGGCGTGAATTTCATCGCCTCGTTGCAGGGGGGGTCCCCCGTCGTCACTCCACAGATCGTATTCAAGACGTCCAATACGCATTGATGCCTTTCATGGGGTGTTTGTACGTCAGCTCGTCAGATCGTCAGGGCGTCAGCGACTGTGTCTGAAGATCATAATGTACGGTATGATTATTCTTCCATTTTGACAGGAGTTTGTCGCAGGTCTTCAGGTTGCCTATCGATAAGGCCCTTCGTTATCAGTCTCATGGCCACACGTGCAACTTGCAAGCGGGTAAATAGACAGCCGGATCTGGTGGACTCTCAGCCCTTCATCAAGTTCATTGGCATTACGATGGAACGGTAAGATGCCGTGTCAGGTCATGTTTCCATAAAGCTGATATTTAAGAAATTCCGGTGCTGCATAGGAATAAACTAGTGGGCACTGGGCACTGGGCACTGGCACTGTTCTGCAAAAAAAAGCATGGTATTTGAGATTGCTGCACAACCATAACTCAGTGAGCGAAGAATAGAGTTCGTGAGATTAGATCCCGACGGTGTCCCAGCTGGAGCAGGCCGCGGCCCGGCTGGTTTCTGTCAGCCTCGTATATCCCCGATGAACCCAAGGAAGCAGAACATGGACAGGTTGATCTTTATTCATGCGGATAGAAAGCGTTTCATGTTCCTATCAGATGAAAATGCAGAAGCTGAGACGAATGAGGGCCTCGGATGAACCGAGGTCCGAGCAAGGTGCGCCAAAGAGCTTAGGTAGTTGAGTGGTAAGGCAGAATGATTTCGGACTTAGGGGTCAATGAGCTGCTTGGACGGGTTGAGTGGCCACGTCTGCTTTGAAACGCGTATATCAACCACTGTGAACACCAGCACTTGGCGACGTACGGCTATGGGACACGCACATCTTTACCTAGAGCGTCACCCTTATCCAGTGGATAACTGTCGGGCATGAAACCTTCTGAGCCATGGTGGAGAGACGGTATACATGGGACCATGTCAACGTTCTTTAATTTTTGTCCGAGTTGTCTCTGGAGAAATGCATTCGTGACAGAGTTGGCCCTGTCATGCAGATCTGAGTACTAGGATATTACTCTTCAGCAGCGAGCGGAGGATCAGACTTGCAAAGCGTTTGTCAACGGCTGGAATCCCATGACTGCTGCCACTGATGACTGGTCCACCACTCTCATGGAATCACCGTCTGACACCGTTGGAGAAAGATCACGTCTGCAACCTCCATAACCATTTTTGTCTCGTTCGCTACGATCGACGGGACACATGCAAAGAAGGTCAATCTTCCATGCAGGCATGGTCCATCTACTGGCTCGATAGTGAATGACTGCTTCAGTTGGATCTCCGTCTCGGGCTGAGATAATGCACGAATAGCGCGCAGCAGCGGTGATAGTATTGATCCCGTACGTACTATGATCCACTTTCATAATGGGGGGTTGACTCAGATTTAATGGGTCATCTCTCATCATTTGCTACCGAGTGAGTTTCTTGACCTAGAAAGTGTCATTGTCAAGACAATGACCCACATGAAGATGGTGCCTGCGGACTCCTCTCCCCCACGTTGGTTATAGTTCTCTCATTTCTCTGACATCTTCATGTGAGCAGTGCCGTGAAAATAAGTCCAACTCAGGCTGACCAGCGCGGCGAAACGCTGTTTTTACAGTCCTTGGACCCTGAGTCGGAGAACTTTACTCGGAGCTACATGGGCTACTGGCTAGTGTTGAGAGAGACCTTGGCACGACTTGATGCCGGTCCATGGCAAGCCAGGCACGGCGGAAAAAAATTGAATTCCTGCTTCGCCTTGGCAGATGCGACTTCAAATTGGGCGCGTCAGTCAGCCTCAACTGGTCCTCCATAGGCTCCAGATCTCTGATCTGGCTTGTTTGAAGGACCCCCTCCTGGGATTTTTGACTGCACTGGCCCTATTGATGTTTATCGCTTAGCGGCCCAAGCTGGTGACTTTGACAACCTCCATGGAGTCAAAGTCAGGCATGAGATCGTGCGTCTCTCAAACCCACGTCATCGGAATCTTTTCATGGCCAAGACTACTGTACTTCAATTACTTCAACGGTGCAGAGACGGGGCTCCGCGACTTATTCTTTCTGCCCGTGATTATTGTTAATTTATTATTTTGGCATTGTGGCATCGTGGCATTAATACGGTGCAATTGTGTACAGTCGCAGTAGTACTAAGAAGGTTACTAGGTACCTACTAGTAACTAGTAGTTACCTACTAACTACTAACTTACTAAGTAATTCTAACTTTTGCCCCTGGAGAAATCTCGATTTCGGTCTTTCAACTATTTCACTTTTTGTTCTTTTTCTTTTTCTATTTTTCTCTTGCTGAGCGCGCGGACCGAACCCAGAAGAGGATAGTTCGATCCCGCCCTCCCCGTCGATCGTATCTTTGGAAGCTTGTCGGTAGCCGGGCGCTCCCTGCCAACCGTGGATCGGAGGTTTTTCTCGGTTTAGAAACCGTTCTGATGCCACCTTTGGGTTCTGATGGAGAGAGAGTTACTGGGGGTGTAGATATGCGACGTCCAGCCGGCTAGCAGACTGTCCTTTTGTATTTGGACCTACAGTACATTGTCTAGGACTGGAATCATATAGTCAACGTACGTATTGTTGTCGTCCATGAAGCTAGTTGATGGAACTGACATAGTGATTCCAGTAGTAGGCGAAATGTTCTAGTCTCAAATGATCATGCCTCAGTGAGTGGCTGCTTGACAAGGAGGCTCCATTCATGTAATATGGGTTCGTTACCTTGACGCTATTCTCGTACCTAACTCCCTAGGTAGATACATCAGGTAGGTAGCACTCGTAGTCAGGCACTGTACTTGTAGTCCATCATTGATCATACCCTTTCACCAGTTTGGTTTGTGAAGCTTCGAGGTACCCGCACACGATCCCCGCTCACCTTCATTTGGGGCCTTGTTGGTTTCCATTATGAAAGATTTGATTGTAGTTGGAGCGGTGCTCCGTGGGAGATTTTTTCAGCTGCCGCTGCCAGTCAGGGTGGCTGCTGCGTGTGTCCTCTCGCCTCGGCCCCAGGAATCGATTGTTTCGGTTGCTTTTTCCCTTTTCCCCTCTCTATGGCCTTCTTCATGTGAGGTGGTCTTTCGGTTTACCCCATCCGCTCCCCTTCGCAGGTTACCGTTCTGCAAGATGGGAGATATCAGATCAATGCTCGTCTCCTCTGGAGAACTGAGGTCTTGTGCCCCGGAGTGGAAGCCCGCCCCATGTCCGTTGTGCATCCTATCTATTCATCTTAAGCCTCACCATCCCCTCCGGAGCCCACCGAGTCGGAGGCGTTTAACTTGCCCACTACTTGTCAGTGACCAGTTGTCAGTCTCGCTCAACCAGTGATTGCCCTGCTGCGAATGAGGTTACGGACGACCACCTGGACCTGAACGGTAAGATGACGGATCAGGTCGGGGCTGGCCCCCAGGAGAGCAAGTCGTCCAGCGATCATATCATGGACAGTATGGATTGCCCCGCGAGTGGGCAATCCAGTCTTTCCAATTCCCACTTTCAACTCTGTTGACTGTGTCCTTTTTATGGTATTATTCGTCTCGTTTGGGCATTCCTGGAATGGATTTGCCGCGGGGCTGGACGCTACTTTTAGCTATTTAGCGTCCAAGCCTCCCAAGAGGATCCCGGGCTTTCAACGGACCCAGTCTCGGGCGCTTTGAAGTCTCTTTTTTTTCGTTTCTCGATAGGGTAGATGATGGTGAATATGTGGTTTTTTTTTTATTTAATTTTGGGTGATTTTAGAGGAGTCTGGAGGGCCGAGAGAGACGGAAAACAAATACAGTTCGGAGACTTGTTGTCACTGGAGGTGCTCTGGTGAATCTGTTGTCGAGAAAAGATCGAGTATTACTATTCAGTGTATTCACTAGTGAGGTGTTCAGCACTCCAGCTACGGAACATGGAAACCGCCGGTCGTCTGCCCTTCCGAGGAGTATACATTTCGCCAAAGCCACTCTCGTGGGCGTGTGCCACCAGCATTGGCCGAACGAACTGCTGAATGGGTGTCCGACTGGAGTGGATTGAGGTGTTGGTTGACAGCATGAACAAATGCCTGATCCCTGCCTAAATTGGTCCCCAGTCCTTTCCTCTTCCATCCATCCAACCCTGAACATTCAGCTCTCTTTCATTCGGCTGTCCCAGACGGCAGAATAATTTAATATCGCACCTCGCGTGGGCTGGGCGTAAAGTCAATCTAACGACCACCGCAATACCGCGACGACCATCGGGATCGCTGTCTTTCTCCCTCCCTCCCTCTCGCTCTCTCGCTCTCTTTCTCGTGTCCTCTCGCCCTGCTCTCTCCAGCTCTGCCACGCTCGGTGCCGCTGAGCTGACAGTGCCATTTCGGTGGGCCTCCAACCACCAGGTGCATCCATCCTTTCCTGGAGCCCAGCGCAGTCGACCGCCGTCCAGATTGCGTCAATCACGCAGGGTTCCTGGTCCTTCTGTCTCCGTTGAGATCTGATCTCGGCCCGAATCCCGCAACCTCTTGGGGTAAATTGTCACGGCTTGATCTCACCTGGACTCACATACCACACCCTGGGGCTAGCAAAGCCCGAGCGTGGGCCGTCCACTGGTAGCTTATGCAAATCGCTGGGATCCTGCAGCCACCCTGGTGGTAGTGGCAGAATATGCACCAGCGCACCTTTGACACCTAGGGCCCGTTTGCGACATGCTGGTCTTTTGAATTGACTTTGGGTTGCTGAAGCACGACTCTTGTGGCCTCGTTGTCCGAATCTGAATCTGCCTAGGGTCATTGACGAGGCAGAGCCAATTGGGGCGTCGTCGGCGAACTGAAAGTCTCAAGTACGCTCAACTGCAACTCTCTTTCTATCTCTCACCACCCATCAATTATCAACCCCGCCAACGCCGGAGAAAGAAAAAAAAAGGAAAAAGAAAAAATTGTCCAGCACTACCTATCTGTATCGTCTCGAAGTCGCCAGGCGTGCTATCATCTGAATCTATATCACCCGTCCTGTGGCGCATTCATCTAGATTCGTGCCAGTCTACCCCGGGTCCTCCTCGCCGCTCCACTGGTATCGAAGCCCGTTCAACCGTAATTGAGTGAGTGAATTGTTCACTATACAACCATGCAATTACTTTTCAGACAACTATATTCATCGCGCAAGATCACTGACCGGGATTCAAGATCCAAGACCACTGCCCACTCTTTGCTCGGCGGGTACGCGAAAGGAAACTGCCACGGAATTGGACACAGTGGCCTCCAGCCTGCTTGGGCATCATCTCACGCCTATTGCGGTCGACGAGAGTCCAAGATCTGGCCGACAATCATCTCTGTTGTGTGAGAGTCTACTCGAGTGCCGTGTGAATGCTTTCCATCAAGAGCCCGGCTTCTTTCGTTTCAGTTTCCTTTATATCGCCGACCATGTCGGGCTACCATGGTGGGCCTTTCGGTCGTGAGTCGACTCTTGCGAAGCCCATTGCTTTTCTTGTGTCTCTGCATGAGCGTTTCTTCCCATCCTTGCAGAAGGCATTTGCTAACTGGATAGAATCCGGAGACAACCCGTACAAGCTTCCCCCACCGCGCACACCCGCCAACCTACAATTTGCACCCGATCCATTCCTACGACAGCGGGAGTCGGATCGATCAGATTTGACTCGAGATGCTGCCACAGCAGATCCTCCATCTGCACGGCAGACCAATGAACAGCTGCCGTCCGTCAGATCGCTTTTGACGCCAGCAACAGGTTCGAGCTCACCTCCGCCATACCGTCATCAAACATATGGCGCGACAACCCCGAGTGAACCACAGCGGGAGTTGGGCTATCCCTTTCGCCAACAAGATCCCGTATTTCCTCCCCTCCAGATGGGAGCACTTGACCGACGTCGATCAGAGTCTCTACCGCATTCCCAACACGCCAGCCTCCCACCTCTATCACACGTGGCCATGACCGAGCCCGCAGACGCGGACCTGCACCACCACTCAACAAGAAGCGATCCCTCAACGGCCAAGTTAGCACATGCACATCTCTCCCCCCGCAACACATCTCATTCTGAACTAATGCCTTCGGCGGAAATCTCCTCCCCCGAAAGTGTTTCCCGGGTCAAACCCGCGGCGGTGCTTCCGCACGTCGTGGACGAACGATACATCGACGGCGAGCTTTGCTTTGTGTATGCGGATGGATCGCACCAACCAAAAATCGTGGATGGAAAACCCGTCAACCCGAACTGGGGCGTGACCAAGGCGGGCAAACCGCGCAAACGACTAGCGCAGGCATGTCTGACCTGTCGTGAAAAGAAGATCAAGTGTCAACCAAACCGTCCCAAATGTGATCAGTGCCAAAAGTCGGGGCGTGAGTGCCGATTTGAAAACGCGTAAGTCCAAATCGGCTGGGAATGTTTTTGTCAACCCATACAGAGCACCTTGATTCTCACTGACATCTATCTCCTCTCAATCAAGGCTTCGAGGAAATCGTTCGCGAGGTTCCCATTCAATCGGACCGTCTGGCATGTCTTCTGACGCCACAAGCACAATGTACGATGTGACTCGTGCATCAGACAGCGGGGCATCGCTTCCCGGAAGTGGCCATTCGCCCATTTCAGAAAGCGTAGGAATGACTCCGTCCGGCATGGACATCACGCATGATCCCATGTTGGAGGCCGAACGCGCTTATCGACAGCGGGCCGCCAGAATTACCCGCCCTTACGAAGAAGAAGTTCTCATTCGACACGTGAACTATCCAGAAGCCGAACGTCCTCGAGTGTACCAGGAAATCTTAGGCGAGATTAGCAACTCCAGCCCCGATGATCCCCTTCTGGTCTCGTGGAATCGCGACCCATTTGACCTTGACCCCGAGATGACCTTGCACTATGTCGAAACTTTCTTCACATACGTGAATGATGGGCTATACCATATTTTCCCGCGCACTCGGTTTCTACTCTGGCTAAAATCCTGCAACACCAAGTCCCAGGAAGACAAGATGGTGCTTCACTCAATGATGGCGTTGGGGTCAATATTTTCCGACCGTCCAGACAAGGTGAATGCTTTCCGACGATACTCTCGCATAGCAGGGTTTGCGATTCAGCGAGGTCAGCATAATCTGTGCTTGCAATTGGTACAAAGTCATTTGATAATGAGCCTGATGTATTACGCTGCTGGCTCATTATTAGCTGCGTGGGACTCGATTGGCTCCGCGGGACGCGTGGTCAATGGGCTTAGGTTCAACATTGAGTCTGGTGGCGTAATTGTTGGTCAGAACCAGCCGTGTGAATATGGATTGCACCCACAGGCCCTCATTGAATGCCGCCGGCGGACATTCTGGGTCGCTTTCCTCTTGGATGTGAGTCTGGACAGGCAAGGTCATCAACAAAAGGATCTCAAACTAACCATTCCGTTTCAGCGGATCTCCTCTTTTTTCTCAGTCCCAGTCATCTCGATTCCCTCCGACTGTGCACTCATTCGACTGCCGTGCCGCGAAGACATTTACGAGGCACAACAATACGCTACCGCCCCCTACTTCCAGAATATTCTCAACCAGGCCTCCGGCTTCTCCGAGGAAGACCGACATTCACTCAGTCCCATGGCATTTGTCATTCAAATACTCTCCATCTGGGCCGATGTATCGTTCCAGATATTGCGCCTGTCACATACACCACCCGAGTGTTGGCCACAACTGGCAGAAGAGTTCCACACAAGCACGATTCAGAGGACGGAGGATTGGCTCACTCAACTGCCCGAACATCTCGCATTCTCTGTCCTCAATATGGAACGGGCAAGCCAAGCTAAGAAAGTGGATGCTTTTGTTGGGATTCATATGTTCTATCATGCGACCTTGATGCGATTGTATCGACATGCCAGATACCAGAGTCTGAGATCGGAAATTCTTGTTCGACATATACATCAAGCACGATATCATGCGGTCGAGATCCTCCGTATTGCATTGGCTGTCGTCCAATACGCACATGATGTCCAGGCCTCTCGGGCCGCATCTGATTCCTCTCCAGCTCATGGGACGCTTCTGGGCCCCTTTTTGGCATATGTTGTGGTCGCTGCGGTGGACGTTCTCAGTGCAGGGGGTATGATTGCTGAAGTGCCCAACCACATTTCCTTCATCAATGGCGCATATGGAATGGTCCAGCTATTAGGACACCACTGGGATAGCTCTATCAGCCTGGCCAGTCTCATCAAGAAGCGACTTGATGCAATGATTGACTGCGCAAACGACCGGTCTCGCAATCCAGAAAAGATCTGCTTTGCCGTTGACGGTCCATCTCTCGAGAGCAGAGTACCCACCGCAACACCTGCACAGCCTCTGGCTACCCTGGAGGAAGATTTGTTTTACGGAGCTCTTCCGCGTGAGGTGTTCCTTCGGGCTTTGAAAGCTGACGACACCGTGTCAGTCGATAAGAATGTCGCCTGGCTGAGGGAGCATTGATTCTGACTCTTCGAATGTTGTTCAACTTGGTATTTCTATTGTGTTCTACCACTAGGACACTTCCCTTGATATCCACGTTTGACAAAAGACATCTGTCAATACACGCACGTGAAAAGCATCTGCTTGGATAGAGCCTGCTCTAAGCGACTTTGACACAGTCGCTTTTCCCTGTACATTTTTCCTCTTGCATATACACGACCCCCAAATCCTCCCATCTGCTTCCACAATAGCGAGCATCTCCTCATTCGACACTGTCTACGATTCTCCCAACATGCATATATCATTACGATTTGGTGGATGCGATGTCGCCAAGTATAAATTCTCAGTCTCGAACGGATTTTTCCCGAGCTGAAAATTTCATGTATTATTTATTTCACGACCATCTCAGTCTTTGTTTCAGCGTACAAATGTTGACCTGCACACTTATATCTGGTACTCATCGTGTACATAGTTTAAATACTTGATCGTGAGCTTGAGGCTTCTCAATTGCGCTAGCATGGGCGATTACCATTCTGACATACTGGCATTGACTTGACTAAATGAACCATTTTGAGGGCCTACTTTGGTTTTTGAGATCCCTGCTTGGAAGCTGCTACACAATCATGAGCCGAGGACATTCCTTTCTGTCTTCGGGCATTTTCCTTCTACCAAGGTTCCAATCCCATGCTACCGTGCTCATCCATGCTGGCATGCTCTTATGGAAAGCATCTACCTCGTTCAAGGGGTCTTCCATGGCCCTTCAAGCCCACCCAAGTGATTCAAGCCATAAGAATACACCCTCTGATAGCAGTGGCAAGCAATCAAGCACTATGTTCGGCCCCAATTTGTTGACGCAAGCTTGACCGTTCAATGCCCCGCTCGGGTTCAACCTTAAGTTGGCCAAGATGGTTTCTGCAGGTGTGCTGAGTGAACACAATGTATTGCCCTCTCCGGGTGAGCTCTGGAAGTACAGTCGTGTGGCTCAGGATAAGACTCATTGTGTATTCGGGGAATTTGAGACTCTCTCTCTCTCGGTTTATAAACATCATGCTCCTATCCCAATGTTGGGTAGCATGACTTTAACCTTGGCGTGGATACAGGACCTCGGGCGGGGAATCCGCCTGAGGCTCGACCAACCGACGGAACTGCAGAGCGGAGCAAACGGAGCTCCAGCAGAGTTTCTCCGCTTTCATCTCACCCTGGCTTTGGTACGGAAATTACGATTAACTGCGTGATCCCCCTTCTGCTGCAGAGTAATGGGTTCTCAGCACAGGTATCTCACGACGCAAACTTGAAGACCAGCCCAGAATTAACATCCTAAAAAAAAGTTCCCGAAGCCAGCTCCATGTCCGAAGCCGACCAGTCGAGCGCGGCCCAGGCGGCGGCGCGGGCCTTTGGCTTCCACGCGGCGGGGGAAGACGGTCTGGACGGCGACTTTGGGATAGCGACCGAGTACCCGGATCAGCTCGACTATTACTCTCTCCTGGGACTTTCACAGAAGCCGGCGCCCACCGAGGCCGAGATTCGATCTGCCTATCGCAACCTCACCTTGATGTTTCACCCGGACAAGCAGCCGCCGCATCTTCGGGAGTCGGCCGAGCAGCACTTCAAGCGCATTCAGACCGCGTACGATACTCTCATGGACACGAAGAAGCGAGTCGTGTATGATATCTTGGGGGAGGAAGGGGTCCAGAGGGAATGGGGTCGTGGTGGCGCAATGGGACGTGGCGGGGACGCTGAGAAGCAGCAAGTGGGCGTCAAGGCCATGTCGCCTCAAGAGTTTCGTCGCTGGTTCACGAGGACGATGAAGAGACGTGAGCGCAAGGCCTTGCAGGATTTGGTGAACAGTCACGTATGTGATTCTAGACCATTTGACAAAATCAAAACGTTGATATATCAGTCGCTAATTCTCGCGTTTCTGAATCGTAGGGATCTATTACTCTTGGACTCAATGCCGAGACGACCATTCGAGTCGACGAGGACGATGATATGACAATTCATATTCCGGAGAGGGTTGTTCCGGTTTCTTACGCTGCCAAAGTTTCGTTTGATTCCCCATTGAGCCTGCCCAGCTTCAGATCAAACGCGAAGGCAGATACGATAGCAGATGAGCAGAAAACGGACCCAGATTCAGAACAGGATGACGAAGTATCGCAATCGCCTGTTCAAGTCACGTTCCAGGCTGGAATTGCTGGCAATATCGTTCATCGTACGCAGGAGGCCAAGGCTGAATTCGCTGACGGAACGGAAGAGGATATCAAGGTCCGTAGATCCTTGCAAAGCACAAAACACCCCCAGCTCTGCTCTTGGACGCTACTGACGTGACACAGATTCCGCTGCCGCCAGTAGTGGTTGCTAACAATGTGAATTTGGGTGTGAATCTGAAACCCAATATGACCGAGTTGATCGGCACAAAGGGTATCTGGAAGAATCGATACTGGTCGACTCTGCGAGAGTCAACGGTCCTGGTTGAGGCCAATGTTCTTCCTCTACCGCTGCTGAGAACGACTGTTGCGCGGGCGTTCCAGCCAATTCCCGGGATCAAGCCTTTCCAGGTCACCACAAAAACCACGTTGATGCGATCTTTGTTGGAGTCTCCTCCGTCATTGGAGGTTCATGTAACCAAAGAAATCGCAGAAAGGAAGCTGGCCTTCTGTGCGTGGTCAAGCGGGACCTGGTATTACCCTGATTTCCTGCTGGATAACTTTTTCTTCCGGGGAATGACGGTTGCGGACATGTATGCCTTTTCTGGTGATCTCAGCAGCCTTCAAGTCGGCTTGATCTCATTACCCAAGCAAACGACCCAGACAATTTCCATGGACGACGATGATGTCGATGTAGAGGAAGAGAGCGCCGCGCGTAGACCGAAAAATCGCGCGGATTCATCGGCTGAATCCTGGCAGACGTTCATTCAAGTGTCCCCAGGTGGCGGGGGTCTCAGTCTGATGTATTCTCGAAATCTGTTCTCGGGCACACCGGCTGATGATTTGGCAAAGTCTGAATGGACGGAAGAGGGATACAGCCCGGTGATGAACATTGAAGGGCCTCGAGCTGTGCGGGTTGAGCTCACCACTACCGTCAGTCCCGATCTATCATTTACTTGGAATCTCAAGGGTACTCGCCGCGTTGGTGAATTTACCAGAATGGGACTCGGCATCGGTCTCACTCATCAGGGCATTCTGATGACGGTTGGGTGGACAAGGCTCGGCCAAAGCCTGAATTTACCACTTGTTCTCTGCTCCAAGGATGAGGCCACGCATGATGCGGCCATCTTGGCAGGCATCTTTACATGGGCTAGCTATCTCGCTATCGAATTCGGCTATATCAGACCGCGCGATCGAAAGCTCCGTCGGGAGCAAGTTGCGCGGCGTCACAACCAATTGAAGAAGTTGATTCCGAAGAAGCGTGGAGAAAGCGAGCAAGCCATCCAAATGATGACCGATCAGGTTCGCAGGCGACAATTGAAAGAGCACGACCAAGATGGGCTAGTGATAGACCGAGCGGAATATGGTTACTGGCCACCCACAGATCGCAAACCCCGTCGAGGACTCGAGGAGGCTCGAGTTGCAGATGTCTTATACCCAGTGGCGAATCTTGTTGAACGTGGGCAGTTAGTGATTCGTCCAAGCACAGTCAAAGTAAGTGACAAGACATTCCCTTTCTCATGTGGTCAAAAGTCAAACACTGATCGATTCCTCAACTGCAGCACCAAATCATTGGCTTCCATGACCCTGCACCTCTGCTCAAGAAGCAACTGAAGATCTGGTACACTTTCCAAGGTCGCTCGCATTACGTGGAAGTAGGTGACAAGGACGGCGTTCTTCTGCCGCAGCGTGGCCACATGTGTCCTGAATCTGAGCAATTCAATTCGCTCAACTTATAACATGTCAAGATTCATCGGAGAAGGCTTTCCAGGACAACAACGGCTACCTATCCCATGTAGGTAGTTAGTGCCGAGTTTGCTCTGGCACCATGTACAATATCTGTTCTTCTACGTTGTTGAGATGTCTGGCTCTCAACGTGGGTCTCATTGCTATTCTGCATATATCGGCGTTGAGACTGGATATCATGTCGGGTCACTCGCCAGGAGTTGGAAAATCTCCATTTGAGATGTCTTGTTATGCTTCCACGCTAATGATTCTGCTGTAGAGTTATTCATGTAATTGCTTTTGTTCCATAGTTTGATGGTCGTAGCCGTCTGAGCCTTGGCCGCTTTCCGCGTGGTATCACGTGATCTAGAAAATACATTGACATCAGACAGCTGTGAGTGGAGCATTCAACGCAGACCATTTGCGCAAGTCTGGAAAAGCGAGGTGCATCCCGACAGCGGCCTCTCGTCGATATTCACTCTGGCCCAGAAATCCTCGAACTGAAAATTACATTCTACCATGACATCCCTCGCATCGGGACTCTTCAAGTCTCTTCCAAAGCCAAAATACACAGGCGAGGAGGAGGAGTTGCCACAGCATGCGCAACCTCGGGGTCCTCGTGTTGTGGGCGCCGACCAGCTTGATGAGACACAGGTTATACTGAGGGTGAGTGATCATTCTTGCTGCTCGTCATCTCCCGCCTCTACTGATTTTTCCGACCTCTCTCGTGACTAGAAAACCGGCCCCCCGCCCTACGGAAATCGAGCAGGATGGCGACCACGCGCCCCAGAAGATTTTGGCGACGGGGGCGCGTTTCCCGAAATCCTAGTTGCACAGTACCCCCTCGACATGGGCAGGAAAGGTGCTTCATCAACGTCCAACGCGCTTGCAGTCCAGGTCGATGCGGAGGGAAAGGTCAAATATGATGCCATTGCACGCCGTGGCCACGGCGACAACCGAATCGTCCACGCTTCATTCAAGGATTTGATCCCGCTCCGACAACGGGTAGACATGGGTGAAATTTCGCTCGACAGACCATCAGAGGAAGAAGTTGAAGCTCAGATGGAAAAGACCAAGGCCGCGCTTGCGAGTCTGGTGGAAGGAGCAGTGCAGTCACAGAAACCGAAGAACGTCAGAGGTGGCCGACGGGCAGAGCCCACCTTCGTGCGATACACGCCCGCCAACCAGATGGGAGACAATTCGAAGAAGAACGACCGCATTATGAAGATTGTCGAGCGACAGCAAGACCCGATGGAACCTCCCAAGTTCAAGCACAAGAAGATTCCGCGCGGGCCACCTTCACCTCCACCTCCCGTGATGCATTCCCCGCCGCGCAAGCTCACTGCGGAAGATCAAGAGGCCTGGAAGATTCCCCCGCCTGTGTCGAATTGGAAGAACCCCAAGGGTTACACTGTACCGTTGGATAAGCGATTAGCTGCCGACGGTCGAGGGTTGCAGGATGTGGCAATCAATGACAAATTCGCCCAATTCGCCGAAGCGCTCTTCACAGCCGATCGTCATGCTCGTGAGGAGGTGCAACTTCGGGCTCAGATGCAACAGAAGCTGGCCGAGAAGGAGAAGGCTCAAAAGGAGGAACACCTACGCCAGCTTGCCCAAAAGGCACGCGAGGCTCGTGCTGGTCCCAGTCGTCGCGATTCCGTCGCTCGCTCACCCTCTCGCAGCCGGAGTCGGAGCTTCTCACCGCAGTCCTCAAGGTCTGTAAGTCCAAGTGACGATGAAGAAGCCAGGGAACGTGAGCGACAGCGACGCGAGCGACGACAGGAAAATGAACGTAAATTGCGACAATCTCGTATGGGTACCGAACGTCGCATCCAGGCCATGGCTCGTGAACAGAACCGGGATATCTCTGAGAAAGTGGCCTTGGGCTTGGCGAAGCCTACACAAAGCTCCGAGTCCATGTGGGATTCGCGTCTGTTCAATCAGACAAGTGGAATGAGCACCGGATTCAACGAGGACAACCCATACGACAAGCCGCTGTTTGCCGCGCAGGACGCTATCAACAGCATCTACCGACCCCGTGCTCAATTGGATGCCGATGAAGAGGAAGGCGGAGACGCCGAGATGGGCAAGATTCAAAAGGCCAGTCGCTTCGAGGTCCTCGGACGGGCGAAGGAAGGCTTTAAGGGTGCAGCAGATGCCGAGGTACGTTATTCTGTTCGACAAAGCCGGATACGTGCCGGTTTTCTTTCTTGTTACGTGCTAATCATTTTTTTTGTTACGCCTTCTAGGAGCGACAGGGACCAGTTCAATTCGAAAAGGACACGGCAGATCCATTTGGAATCGATAGTATGATTGCTGATGTGACCTCTGGCCAGAAGCGTTACGGTATTCAGGAGGCCGACAGTGAGGACCGAGGAGCCAAGCGGGCTCGCGTTGATGAAGAATAAAAGTGGTGGTCTTCTGCTTCATCGTAATATCGTATATTCAACAGATCAGGGTCTTTTTCCATGCATTGCGGGAGTTTCAAATGCAACACGTTGATCGATCCACGAGTGGTTCGCTCGCTCTCTCAAGTATCAAAAGAACCTCTACAAGACGAAATTCAATTGGCAGTGCCTCGCAGCGTAGAAGGTCGAGAAAAACCAGCTATAATTCTGTCATATTCACGAATTCACCTGTTCCACTTCCATCTTTACAAAGCCAAGGAGACTAAAACTGCTAATTTTTCAACTCGGGCTGGTTAGGCGACAAGACCGATTCCAACCACTGGTACGCGACGGGCAGACTATGTGGATAGCCCATATGGACCAAACCCTCGAAGAATCTTCCTTCCTTGGGACCACCGTGATTGAAAAGAACATGGCAGTCTTCGATCGGGACAACGCCATCGTCCACGCCCTAGAGAAATAAGAGTAAAAGGTCAGTGGATCACATGTTTTTAGTGGCAGCGCATTGGAGACTTGGTATGTCGCTAGGCTTACATTCAACAAGAGCAGCCGGCAGTTAGGATTATCCATGACGCCCGTTTCAACCAAGGAGAACTTCTTCTGGGCGTTCTCGATGAACTCCTCCGTGCTGGAGTAGCCATACTTTTCAGCCCAGGGATCGGTGATTCTATCAAGACCGATTAGCGTTGCTTTTCTAACTTTCTCTTCAACCCGGGCATCATGTTGAAATTCAACAACGCAAGACTCACGTGAATGGATACTCATGATCGTTCACCCGGCTCAACCACTCCTTGTTCAAGAAATGATGAGAACCCGGCCCATGGGCCACAGATCCCACCAGACGGTGCCTGTGAATGACAGACGCGCGGATGGCATAGAAGCCTCCCGCACTCAGTCCCCACGCAGCGACATGGCTCATATCCATCTCTGGCTGCGTCTTCATCCAATTCAACACGCTCGTCCACAGACGGTCCGGAGACTCAGGATCCGCAGGGTCGGCCGGAGAATCCGCCGTCCCCGGAATCTCCACGATCACCACGCCCCAGCCACGAGCGATGATCTCATGAGTCCGCTGGCTGTTATCCGGTCTGTATCCGTCCAGGCCGGTCATGAGCAAAACGACGGGCACGGGGTGTGACGCAGAGGCTTCCTCGGGGAGACGAAGATATAGAGAGATTTCTTGTCCCTCGTGGCTCAGACCTTGTTCGTGGGGGATCACCACCTCTTTTAACACCGGCTGCCAGAGCGCAGTGGCTTTCAGATAGACCTTCTTCTGGCGTTCGAAGGCGACTCTCTTGAGTGAGGTTTCGGGTCGACTGGCGGGACTGACGTAGGGGAATCGCGAGATGCGAAGAACTACCGCGGCGCGTCGGTAGAGATCCGATGCCGCATCGCGTTTGCCATCTTGATGAAGTGCATCTGCCTGTTTCTCCAAGTTTTCTGCGATTGGTAGGAATGCCTTGGTGTAGGCTTCTGAGGAAGCGTCGTTGATGTTCTCCTATACTTTGTCTCAGCAAATACAGAGTCATGGCAATTGCTAAGCCAGGAAAAAAGAAAAAAAAAAAAAAAAAACGGAGCGCATACACACCTTGATGAGCTTTTCGAAAATGGGTTCAAAGTCCTTGATATCGCCGTCATGGAAGGGATAGATCGCCTTGTCACACTATGCACATGGCATGGGCACGATGGAAGGCCCTCTGATTAGTCGCCGATTCGATATCGAGTCATCAGGGTAGAGTGTGTTTCCAATTGACAGGGAACTGGCCCGGCATGGCTTCTTGCAGACGTACACAGAATTTCCACTTGGTCTCCCACAGAGCTTTAACAGAACCCTTGTGTGGATACACAGTATTGAACTTTTCTCCCATCATCCATGGTGCCATCTCGAACGTATGATTAGCGTGCCTCTTGCGGAGGAAATGATATGTGAGTATAGCGTGTGGTTTTGATGTCCAAGTCAGACGAAGCGATTCGAATCTTTAATCTCAAAGAGCTGGAGGAAAGAGAAAAGAAAAACTCGCGCCCAAAGATATAACCAAATGACTGCAATCGAAACTAGTCTGGTCTCATGACGCCAAGTCCTCGACTAAATCCTCTTACGTCTTCCCACGCCGTGACAAGTGATCTACTGCCCAGATTCCGAAAGGCTTTTGGCTCTCCAACCGAACTCATCCGCAAACAAAGACCGCGCCTCGATCATCCCGAACAAATGGCTCGCCCGTCTCTAGGGATAGAACTTTCTCCAGACCACGCATGTGTGCCATACGTTGACAGCGAGGACGAAAACGATCGAGGCCATGCGGTTCCCATATGCACACTACGCACTTCTTCCCTGCCCTGATGACGAAGCGCTGGAGATGAGCGGAACGTGCATGGCCATGCGGAGTCAGACAGTGCGATCGACATTCAGGCATGGCTCAACAAAGTATGTCGAGCAAGCAAGGGGTTTAGAAAGGGGGGGCGGCCGTTCTGGATGGAGGTGTAAGAGGTGAGATTTGTATCCGCATGCGGGCGACAAAGTTCGAGGAATGGAAGGGCTTGAGGGAAGGGCTGTGGAGGTGGCTGGGCCCTTGATGAAGATGCGTGGCTCGCGGCACTTTGGCTCGACAAGACAGCAACTCTTCCAGCGACCTTGAATTCTAGAGAACCATAATGTTCGAAGGCCATACGCATATCAGGGAAAGTGATCTTGCTTGAACTTAGAGCGCGATCGGGGTAGGGCATGATTGCATCGAGACGAATTTATCAGTTTGTGTAACGTGTTTGAACGTGTTGGAACCATGCAGACCGGTGATCGACAGTCCAGATGACATAGAGCTGGGCTATTTTAAACACGCGAGATAGAACTTGACAGACGGAAGCCTGTCGGACAAGAGGCGACGCATATGCTAGAAAAGCCTACGGTTGCGTTGAGGATGCAAGCTGATGAGCCGGGGATCCGAGGATCCGACGGTGACTTTCAAGGCTAGCTCATGCATACATGCGCAAGATATCAAGTAGCGGTGACCTCGGCTAGTGACCCAATTCTCACGCAGGATTGGAGATAGGCAGTAGTCGCAGGGCGACGAAGATAAATATGAGACAATTCGAAAAGAGGATGGTATTCCTGAGATTACCGCCTTGCAATTATCATGCCTACTCCTGTGTCTAAGATCTCCATCGTACAAATGATCTATATGCAAGATACAGAGAACATAAAGGGTAATGGCGAGAAGAAAAATAAAACGTCGGTTCATAAGGGGGTCCGGCCAGATGCCGAATTACTGGCTGTTCGCGTATTGCTGCCAATACTCGTAGCCTTCAGGAAGGGTCTTGGGCCTAAGACGAGAAGAGGTCAGAACGGGGCATGTCAAAAGGGTGAATGAACGCGACTTACCCATTATCGTGAGTCTCGATCTGGTGGTGGCAGGTCTTGACATGACGATTGTTCTCCGACGAGCTGGGCCACGATCCACTGTTTTCATTAGTATTCCATGAACCTCAGGAATTATGTTGATATGTAATTTGCGACTTACTGGCTGTCCTCGCTGTAAATCTTGGTGGGCTCAGTACAGTCCTCGTTGCCGAGCAACGCGGCAGCTTCATTGACCGCAGGCTCAGGCCAATTTCCACTGGACGAAGTATTAGTGATAGACAATGACAAGGAGACATCGATACACTCACGACTGATCATGCTCATATACAGCGATAGGCTGGGCGGAAGCGACGGGCGCGGCTGGCTTGTATGGCTGAGATGGCTTGTATGGCTGGGATAGCTTGTATGGCTGGGATGGCTTGTATGGTTGAGATGGCTGGTCTGGCTGACCTTGCTGGTCTGGCTGACCTGGGTAGATTGGATCCACTTGGATATCAGAGGGCTTCGCCTTGACAGCGGAAGCCATGGTCTGGATAGTAGTAGGCTGAGCCTGAACACCGGGTTCGGCCGCCGTGGGAGTCTGAGCCGAGTGAGTCGGCCCAACAGGGGTTTCGGCAGCGGGAACACCGGGCTGGTTTTGGGGAGGAGGACGGTGACCGTGAGCGCCATTCCACCCAGCTGAGCCACCGGGGCCGGACGCGCTTGTTGGCTCAGCAGTCTGAACAGGAGACACAGATGAGACAACCGCGGTGGTCGCAGCATAGTACATGGCACCGTGATTGTCTGTGTTGACCTGGGTGTTGGCACCGGCCAGGTCTGTACCTTTCTTGCCAGCGGCATTGCCGTTTGACGGATCAGGATAAGCAGCACAGGCAGCCAGATGGTCTTGAGGCGCGGCCTCGATCTGCGGAATTTTCTCGGGGGCCTCGATGATGGTGGCGATGAGACCAGCCTCAACGTGCCATTCGATGTGACAATGGAGCAACCACACACCGGGGTTATCCGCCTTGAATCGAATGACGGCGTGGCCGTGGTTCTCGACCATGATGGTGTCGCGGCGGACTGGAGGGTGACCCAGATCACCGATGGTACCATTGAAGTAGCCGCCGTCAACGCCAGTGCGTTGAAGAACCTGGAACTGATGACCGTGCAAGTGCCAGGGGTGCAAGTTGTTGTGGTAATTGTTGATGACAATCTCAACGACTTCTCCATACTTGATCACGAAGGGATTGACTTGGCCGTAGACAGCAGGATTGGACGAGAGGTCGTTGCCCACAGTTTGAGCGGTGTACAAGGACGGAACATCCTGCGGGATGTAGGTGTTGTTGTTGACCACGAAACGAGGAATCCCATCAATTGCAGAGGAGAAAGTGTGCAACACAATTTGCTGGTCCACGGGGCTCAAGGCAGCCTCACGGTCCAACGGTGTGAAGTCCAGATCATCGACAAAGTTAAACTCGTGAAGAACGGGAGGAGGGGGCAGAGGCTTGGCCTCATCGTAGACCAACCAAGCAGTAACATTGGGATTGTAATTTTCGGGGATGGTTCGGTTCTCGTAAATGAACATCATGTTGATGTCAATCGTGTCCCAGATAGCAAAGTTCTGGCTCGCGTCAGGCTTGGTGTGGATCAGGACACTGGTCCGCTGGCCAGGAGCTATACGAAGCATCTTTTCACCCACAGTGAAAGGCTCAATATAGACACCGTCGACCTCGACAACAGTCATGTCGTGACCGTCAAACACCCAGGTGTGACCTGGCCAGTTGCCCACGCAGACAATGTGAACGAGATAAGTCTTGTTGGGGAGAACCTTGAACTTAGTGTCGTTCGAGTCATTGATCAAAGCAGAATCGGGAATGGGCTCGTGACCACCTGCGGCCTGATTTGCCGCTGATTGATACTCGTGCAGCAAGTCAGGCATTTGACGATGGTACCACTCGGTCAGTGTCATTGTAAACTCCTCATCATATTGAAACGGAGGCTTGGGGTCATGGACGATGAACGCCCCGCGGAAGCCGTCAGGGTACTGGCCCATGTTGTGAGAGTGATACCAGTAAGTTCCGGTTTGATTTGCCTACATCAAGCCTGTTAGTTGTCGTGTTGATCTCTTTCGGCGCACGAAATCGGTTGTGTTGAGGTCGACTCACGTCGAAGGTGTAGCGCATGTGACTACCGGGAGGAATCGGACACTGAGTGACGCTGGAAGTCCCATCCATGACACCTGTGTGGTACTGGGTGAAGCCATGCCAGTGAATACCGGTAGACTGATTGCCCAGTCCGTTGTACACATCCACGATGACTCGGTCGCCAAGTTCAACATTGACTTCGGGGCAAGGATAGACGTCGTTGATACCAATAGCGGGTCGCTCAAATCCATCGGGGGCGGCGTTGACCCAGGTGACATTCCAGTCGAGGTAGACATCCTTTGCAACCACTAGCTTGGCAGCAAAGCCCGCCAGCAGAAGAAGATTATTAAATTTCGCCATCATGGCTATACTCTGACAAGCGAGTGACACTCGGTGTCTCTGTTTTTCTCGAGGATAGCTTCGGCCCTGGAAAACAGAGAATAGCGAGGAAGATATATCAAAGATTCGATAGCAAGAGCGGAAAATGTGGTGGTTAAATAGGCATAGGTTTCCCAAATTGGAAAGAAGCCAGAAAGTCTCGCAAATGTCGGCGAGATACGATAAACGAGAGTCGTCGCAGACTCGGGTACTGCGGTGTCGGACAAGGTCCAAAAGAAAATCTGACACATCGGCTGCGGAATATCACCATCTTTAAGCACGCAAATGCGATGTCGATCTCGATCGGCTCCAAGGGCGTCGCTGTTGTTGTGGTTCCTGAAAATCCAGAGTCATCATACAGTATGCGCGTTACCGCATGCAGAGCTGCCAATGAAGGAGCGGCAAATTACTTGCCATCGCGATGACGGTAGATTCTGGTACGAATCTTTCCTCCCTGTTGGGACCTTTCCTACTTCTCGCGGCATTCCTCTCAGCCGATGTTATGGTTTTGGCCGCGAATCGAGTTGGGCACGCAAGGGATGCATGCTCGGGACCTCTGGCCATTGCGGCGCTCCATCGACTGCAAATGCCATGCTTTACGGGCATCGGCCAAAAAACTGCCCTGGCAATCTCTTCTTAGACAGTCTGGAAATTTCAAAAGCGCAAGCCTGGTTTGCCCAAGGGATGGGAAGTTGTGTAAACGCAGTGCCTGCACATAGTGCAGACTCTTGGCATCGGCCAGGGCATGAGGATGGCATCAAGTGCCTCATCGCATAAGCAGTAACAATACAGTGAAATGCTTTTCTTGGGTCTTTCTCTCTGTTTGCGACCATGCTCACATCCCGCCTTGCCCATACGTTTGCCACAAGCGACCCTCGGTCGGAGCTCGAGTGGCCACTAGGATCATCACGATGCAGATATCAGCGGCCATTTCTTGAAGTTGTTCGGACCTTGGCCACCGTAGAGTCGTAGTGATCCGTATTGCAGTCCAGCTCTGCTGTCCTCATGTAAATCTTTCGGGTCCACTTTCCCAGGATCGTCAGCTCCACATTGAATGCACATCCACCTCGTACCGTGGGATCGGCTTTTTGCCCAAACCTCTCGAGTCTAGAGTACTGAGTTTGACAACTTTGAACTCACTACTGTTCGGACTTCCGAAGGTTCAGATATGCCATAGGACATTCCATCGCATATGCGGCAGCCCATGGTCGCCCGGGAAAAATCTCCCTTGCGCGGACCCCCGTTCTGGGGAGGCTAAGTCAAAGCCATGAGAAAGAGAGACTGTACTGACTGGCATGGTTGCAAGTCTGATCAGAAATGCCAACTCGCCATCATCCTTCCACTGTGATGATGATTCACACCTCCTGAAGATTATTCTTGCCTTTGCCACCGGAGTGATTCCACGAGCACCTCGAGAACAAAGTGCTGAATAGTTAATCTCCTCCTCACCATGCTCTAACCTCTTCAGGACGAGTTGCAGCACCCATCCGAGTCGATCTCGGACACCGCACGCGGGGGTCGCATTGATGCTATCGTGAGCTCCCGATTGGCGCAGCCTCGACGAACTGGGGCGCATCGGAGCCAGCACAGTGCCTTTGTCGGATCAATTTTGGTCATTGCAGGACTGGCTTGACAAAGGCATCACGAGGGTCATGGTTCAAAGACTTTATTCAGTGAAGCTGGACCATCCTCGGTCTGACTCGGCAGCCACTGCACCAGCAGCAGTCACAGGGGTTCCCCGCACTGTCCTGGATCAACCAGCTGTCCGTGTGCTGATCCTCGACCGGCGCCGGTGCATCCAGTGGCTACGAGCTCTCCAGGCGATTGCAAGGCTTCGAGGGCTCAGGTACCAAATGGCCACCATGCACGACATGAAGTCCGTGCAACACCGAGACCAGCGCCTAGCGCGGGGCCAGGCGATAAGCAGTGGAGAAGATGATGGTTTTTGGTGGATAATCCGCAGGCGCACTTTCCAGTAGGTCTGCAAAGCCCGTATAGCTTAAGCCGGAGTGGAGACGGGAGAAGTTTTTTTTTTCTCTGTTCGTCTCGTTCTTAGCTTCTTCTCGACCTGCGGTTGGACGAGATAAACCACTTGCGCAAGTCGATTGGGTAATACCCATAGGGCAGATGTAGATAGTGATACACTCTGAAGATGACGAGAAGAGTGCATGGACAATATTAATATCGGCGAAAAGCTTCAACCCTGGGTGGCTTTACTGACCCCACGTTCCCTTCTTCTAATTTGCGTCTGTATCTTTTCTTCAACCGGGGTCGACGAAGGTTGGGTGCTTCTTTTCGGGCTGAATCCTCGTAAACAGTCGGTTGCCTTCTGTGCCCATTCCGTGGCTTTCTCTTGATTTCAGCAGTGGCTGTGATGTTAATGAGTCAAATTATGCGACAGGCTGAATGAGCGTCCGAGTGAAATAGATGAAGTGTCCGACCAACATCAGTCCATCTAAACCGTCCGTGATTATTGAGTCACTGGATCCAAAGCCCGCTTCTTGCCCGCGCTCGCCGACACTTAATCGGTCACTTGACCAATTTCTTTCGACTCTGCTTACGTGTTTCAGCGTTGCGAGTCATTCACATACAACTCCGTTGGAACTGGTGTATGATCAATATTGTCAATTGTCAATATCTCTCCGTTCGCCATCAGTGCAGCAGCTTCCACGGGTCTGACGCCATCCCGCATTGCATTCCCGTCACCAGCTCCGCTCAACTGGTCATGGTGCAAGAGAGCGGCCATCGAGCAAGCATCACGCGATTGTGAACTATTTCCGACCCGGCTATTCAAAGCCATCTTTCCCTTCTTCTTACCGGGTTTGGATATTGTATGAGAAGTTGGACAGAGAACCAGCGGGTGTTGACTTCCTTTCTGTGGTCTTCACTCAATATAGCTCGCCCGACCGGTATCCTTGCATAGATCATACGGCGCGGAAGTAGCCCTCGTCTGGTCTGGTTCGCAACGGGTACAAACGTGCTATGCACCACGTGCAGTGGCAATGATGAATCCATCAATGAATTTGATCAATGCCCAGGTGCATTTTTTGGTAAGTGGTGATACCCACACTGTCCCGTCGAGCTGGATTCTCTGCGAGATACACTTCGGTTGTCAGTACTCGGCGAGTCAGCACACCTCGGCAAGGATGATGTATATCCTCACACTGAGGCTGACCATGCTTCCCGCTATAGGAGGACCACCTGGTCCTGGTACATATCCCCCTGAGCCTGTATCACTATTTCTTCAAGGCTATACTGGGAATACTGTTTGATGAGACGCCTGCTCTGGACTCCCTTCAAGCGAGGGAGGACACTGAGGAAAATGCTCAGGATGAACTGGACTCGACTTCTGATCCAGCCTGGTATCGAGAACCTGCGTTTTTGAATGTCTCAATCACACCAGTCGAGGTGTCAATCATCTGCCCCAAACGTCTTGTGAAGAGATACTTGGACCCAGTCCTGGAACAGCTCGGTCAGATCAATCACTCGCTTCGTGAGAGCGTTGATATCAGCAACCATGAATACATCGCCATGCAAGTCCTTGGCCAAGGCCTTGAAGCTGGCAAACGAGTGTTGGAACTGACCAGCCCATTGGCAATGGCAGGAATGTAAGTATGGTGAAATCTGGATACATGACTGCCCAGTCTGTCATCTCTGGCAAGAATATCCTCTGTTTTTTTTTTCTTTTTTTTTTTAAAAAAAAAAAATTGAATTGGGGGTTGGTTTACAGCAATCATCTTTCCCACCATACTGACTATCACCCATAGTTCCATCTTCTTCATCACAACCTACTTCTCCGACTATATTCTCGTTCCGCGGCGTCACAAAGCCAGCGTCATCTCAGCCCTTGAAAGTAAAGGATTCCAATTTGAAAATGCCAATGATGCATTCGTCAGCCCTCTCACCCCGACCGTTGAACGCAAACTCAGCGACGCCATGTCCCCCGTCACACCACCTCCATCCACCGTGGCCGAGCTCCAAAGTCGCACTTTTCAAAACCTTCGAGCCAGACACATCTTTCCCACCGTAGACGACAACATCCGTCTGGTGCAATGTGCGGTTCACCATGAGTACTATTCTCGAGAAAGCTCACTCTCAATCCTCCGAGAGGCACTGATCACCACACTGGTCGTCGATGATCCTCGCTTCCTCTCGCTAACCCTTGCCGCATTGGACTCGTCTGCTTCGTTGCTTCTCGAGAAGCGTCTCCTGCCCCGCTTTGCCCGGCTCTCGCAGGATGGAAACGACACGGACTTGCTGCTCGGCGCACACGGGGATACTCTGGTCCCGATCATGCTGGACCTGCGTGACCTGCCACTCGAGGCTTCGGGCATTGTCTGCGGCGTGGCGGGTCGACTCGCTGAAGCCACAAGCTGCCCTCCATCAGCAATCATCAGCGAAGATTCAAGCGAGCCGGGCAGCACAACCCAGCAAGCAACGTACTCTGCATCCAAGCTTTCCAGGGAAATCAGCACACGCTTGACGCTGGGGCCGAGCGTCACTCCCAGCCCGCTTTCCCACCACTTGAAGCCCGACGTGGATCCCTCGGCGGATGCGGTTGAGATCAGCTTTTTGAGTACCGCCCGTGCAGGTACGATTATCGTGGGAGTAGACGAGCTGCAGAGGGCTGTTGATGCCTTGGAAGCGGAGAGAAAAAAGCAGGGGTCTACTGCAGGTGACCCGTCAGATGAGTCCAGCGGACTGGGACTCGGTGTGAGAACGATCGACAGTTCAGCGCAGGTCTGAACGGGTAAAACGGCGCAAAAATTCATTTTGAACATCATTTTTTTTTCCTTTTCACAAACACGTCGCTTATTCTAGGTTATTGTGAGAGTGAACTGAGGGAAACAATAAATTTGCTAGGTCTATGGGCCAAGTACTACTGGATATTTTGTCTCAGGGGGAGTGCGTTCGAGGAACGCGTATAATATTGAATCATTCCGAGGTTGGAACACGGACACTGGTACGAACTACATAATTTTCGTGATACCACACGAATATTCCAGGTTCAAATTTACGTACCATACAGCGTATACGTTCATATTGCCTTCGATCCCATTATTGTCGTGTGTCGGCAGAAGGCTTTCTGCGAGAGTCTCTACAAGCACCCCTCTACGAAGACTTGTCTACTGGAAATTATAGGTGTACGCTAGGGATCGTTTGTTTTCCGAGCTTCCATTTGAACAATAAACAGAGGCCTCTAATGATCACCAAACTGGCACTGATAGATGGGCATCTGGTACATTTCCTCGACCCATCACAGGTAGCGGGTCGATTTCTCAGTAGATTCCAAAGACGTGTACCTTAAGAACGCCTGTGGAGCCGTGCATCGCGCGGAGAAATGTTGGAATCTTGAGACCGCTAGATTCGAGGCGAATCGTATTGCAACAGACTGCCCAGAACCCGTCCCTGTTTCCCATCGCGATCACGGAATATGCTGTTCAAGAGAGGCGACGCGACGAGACATTCAGAATGACCGAGTCCACATTCAATTTGCTTTGGCGACTCCACTCAGTGAGGTGAGAAGTTTGGCTCGCAAGACTTGTGAGAGATTTCCTCTACCCAAACAATCTGATGGCTTCATGTGTTGTTTGAGAAGTCACCGTGCATCCGGTAGCCTTGTCAGCAGATGTGTCGAGTCGACTACACCCTCACGATGTCGATGACTCGAAGGCGACTAGGCTGTAGCTGCTTGTCAATTCCAGAGAGAATATTCCGAAGCTCTTTAGTGTGTGGATGATGGTCACATTTGGAAACAAATTGCCTCGATGGGTGAGAGGAATTGACTGCCAGCGATCTCGGCATTCGGATCATCCAAAGACTCGAACAGTCCCTATAGCACGGGTTAATCGAATCAGCCGTCGAACAAAAGAGAGGCGCATATATGAAAGCTTACCGTCTGCGCAGCCAGCCACCCAGTAGCCCGCTGGGTTCCATGCCACACAGCTGACAGCCTTCACGTCGGCCCCCATGGGGACTTTGGCAACGATTTCCCCGCTCAAAACATCCCACGCAAATACTGCGGCGCCAGGGGTCAAGCCGGCGCCCGGCGGCTGGGCTTCGCTACCACTCAGAACTACCGCATCATTCTGTGCGAAGGTGGAGCGAACCCGCAATTCGGTGTTGCGGTAAACATGGTCAGGTGTAGGACTGAGAATCTCTCGCACAGGTCGCTCGTTATTCTTAGCAGTCCCCCCGAAGGCTGCAAGCAGTTTACCGTCTGCGCGATCCAGTAAACGGATATAGCTGTCCAACGTAGAGATCAGCAGTGCGTTGCCGTCCGACGAGCAGCGCACGCTCGTGACTGGATGCGCAAGTACATCGGTCGTTGTCTTGCCCATACGGACGTCATAAACCCGGACGTGGCCGTCGTAACTGCCACTGGCTATGGAATAGGTAGGCATATGCACATGCAAAGAGGAGACTGTATCAGTCGCCTCTGTCAGGGTCTGAATTGGTTTGTAGGCGTTTGAGCGAGTGTCCCACAAATTGATCGTGGTATCTGCACTGCCTGAGCGGGTTGTAAAGAGTCTGTTAGCAAACACTGAGAGGAAAACTCGGGAGAATAAGAAAACCCGCACAGTCTCGTCGTACCTGAAACAACTACAGAGTCGCCATCACCAGCAAATTGAACGGCCTCGACTTTGCTATTGTGACCGGTCCACCGTCTCGTGGTCCCACCTTGCTCGACATCCCACAGAAAGACCTGTCTGTCACCTCCCACACTAGCGAAGCGAGCATTATCCGCCGTGACTGCAACATCGAGGACCGAGTACCCATGCGCTTCATATCGTTGAATGGGTTTGGTGGTTTCTGAAGGTGTCGCGGAGCTCTCCGAGTTCGCAGGAACAGCGCGAGAAAGGTGAATGGCCCGGTCGGATGAGCCTGTCAAAACATAGGTGCCAGGATAGCTTGAAAATGTTACCGCGTTGACCGGACCTGGAGAAGACGATCGGTAAGTGCTCCGTCAACAGCCACGCGGCGAACACGTGATAAAATACCATTGTGTGTCTTGAGAGTGTGGAGGTGGCGGCTTGGAAATTCTTTACGGTGCATTGCCTCTTCGACATCACCTATTAAGAATGAATGTGGTTACTTGTGAAAGGTGAGATATGCCGTGCGATTCAAGGTAGAATCATGATGCGCATACGGCCCAAGGTGCTTGCCGTCGGCGAGTACGTCCCCGAAAGTCCGATGGAGCTCCTCCCGGGCATTCGCGACCGATCGTATTATTGTCACCATCCTTGAGTGCGACTGTCCCGACGCAACAGTACAACACCATGGTATTTCACACAATTTTGAGACCTAGAATACACCGAAAAAAAGAATCATATAGACCTGAAAACCTAGAATTTCCGAACCGAGCATTGACTCTGTGATTCCCACGCTACAGAAAACAGGAGGGTTATTATCAAGGATGTAGAGGAACCATCGCTAGCTACCCGCGGTAAATGGATATAACAGAATAAAACAGACCAGCCTCTCACGGCGAAGGTACGCCCTCCATGGCATGATGAAAGACAAAATATTGGGTAGTAGAAAAAAGAAACGAAAAGAATGGGGGTAGGCAAAATGTAGCCCAGCCCCGTTTTGGAGTGACCACCACTTTAGCGACGACCGTGGCTGCGAGTGCCAGAGCTTTGGAGACCCTCGATCTCTTGCTCGAGAGCCTTGATCCTGCATGAAGTTAGTTTTGAGTGTCAAAGGGTAGGCGTCAGAAGGAGCACGTACGCAGCATGGGTTGCCTCGAGATCCTTGTTGAGTCGGTCGCGCTCGGAGATGAGTTTCTGTTCCCACTGACGGAAACGGCTCTCTTCGACCTTGACTTGCTCGGTGAACCGCTTGCGCAGGTTCTCTTCCTCTTCCTTGAACTTGGGGTTGTCAAGTTTGCGGGGTCGGGCTTCGCCAAATTTACGGGTCTCCATTTGCTGAGCGCGATAGGCCTCGTAATGAGACTCTTCAGTAGTGTGGATGAGATCGAGCATGTGAGTACGGATCAAGATCGAGCGAAGCTTCTTAAAATCGCAGTGGTCATCGTTCTCCACCTCCGCAACACCCCAAGCATACTGGCGACCCTTGACAACACGGCCGTCGTTGGCCTTGACGTCCTTCTCAGAGCCGATGACAGCGAAAGGCATGGCCGCCATCAGGGTACGGGCGTGGGTGGCAGCATGCTCATCATCCTCCTCAACGGGCGGGGTGTAAATCTTGATTCCTTGAGCCTCAATGACCGCACGAACCTAGAGTTATGTTAGACCGAAGAGTCCAGGGTCGCCTCCCACAATATACACTCTCACTCACTCTCGCTTTGTACTTGGCCAGGTCTGCTGGGCTGAGAGTATCGGCCTTGGCGATCACGGGAATCAAGTTAACCCGGGTGCTGAGGCGTTTCATGACCTCAATGTCGAGGGGCTTGAGGGTGTGTCCAGTAGGGCGGATGAAGTACAGGCAGGCGTGAACACGCATATCAATCTTGTCGGTACGGCGGGGCTGCTGTTCCTGGAGCATGTAGCTTTCGTGCTGATCATCCAGGAATTCGATGATTGGCTGCCATGAGTCGCGGTTGTTCACATAGTCGCCGAAACCAGGGGTGTCAATGACAGTCAATCTGACTGCGGGGTTGATCAAATAAGTCAACATTTGCAACCCAACTCAAGCATAAGGTGCAATGAATTCAGGAAAAGAATTGTGACTGAAAGGGCAGTACACACCTTTGAAGAACTTCTCCTCCAATTCAGCCTTGGTGATCTCGATCTCGACAGTGCGGTCAACCTGCTTCTGGTGGCGGCGCTTGTGATCGGCGTAGTTCTTGATTGTGGTTGAAAAAAGAGTGTTGATGAAGGTAGTCTTTCCAAGTCCCGACTCTCCAGCGACCTGTAGCGTCCCAGATATGTCAGTACAAAACAACTGAAGTGACAAGAGACTGTGCCTTGTACACACCATGATTGTGAAAGCCGCACCCCGCTTCGCAACGATCTTGTGTCTGAACATCTAAAATTAGATATGGCCATTGTGCCAACAATCGGCAACTAGAATTTTGGTCGACATACCGCTGGTTGGGCAGCTGAAGGAAACATTCATGTTAGCTCTGCTGACCTTATTTTGGAGCTTGCGGAGATGCGGGAAGGGGATGGGTTCTTACATTGGCAATGCCAATGGGGCTAGCGGTCTCCGTTGTAGACATGATGTGGATGTGTATATCGGAGGTGGGAAAGCTTCGACGGTGGCTTCGTGAGAGCAAAAAGCCTTTCAAAGATCGTTCGGGCGGATGTAGCTCGAATTGATCACGGAAACCCTGGTGGATAAGGGAGGAAAGCAAAGAGAGACGCTGAGCTACTTGTTGCTTGTCTCCCCCTGAATCTCCTAGTTTGGTTTTCTGGAGTACGGTTGACTTGGCCTCCTTCGGACTAGCGCTTCCACTAGCCTCCTCCTGGCGCGGGACCGGACTATAGCTGATCCGAGCCTTATCTTTTTTGGATTTTGATCATCACGACCAAGGCCGAAATTTTGACGGAGCAGTTCGAGACTGTCGCAAAGGGAAGATGAAGACTGACTATAAGGTATGAAATCATGGAGGTCTCAAAGCTTTGAACCAGCAGCTGATGAAATTGCATAGTTTTCCAACTTACTGGGCACAGTCTATCGCAAGGGCAATCTGCTCTTCACTCCCGATGGCACCTGCTTGCTTTCGCCGGTAGGCAATCGTGTCACGGTCTTTGATCTTGTACAGTGAGTTCAATTACTGCCACCTTTTACTGCGATTGACTGCCATGACTTACGCACAATTTTCACAGCAACACATCGTATACTCTTCCTTTTGCGCACCGCAAAAACATTGTTCGCCTTGATCTCACACCACGAGGAAATCTCTTGCTCACCGTCGATGAAGATGGGAAGGCCATTTTGACCAATTTCAATCGGCGCATTGCGATTCACCATTTCACCTTCAAGGGCAAAGTCTCCGCTCTGAAATTCTCTCCCTCCGGTCGTCATTTCGCCGTGGCTGTTGGTAGGCGGCTTCAGCTGTGGCAGACTCCGTCCACTCCCGGCACCGAAACCAATGGCGAGATAGAATTTGCTCCTTTCGTCTTGCATCGTGAATTGACCGGCCATTTCGACGAAGTTCAGAATATCGAGTGGTCGAGCGATTCGCGCTTCCTGCTTACGGCATCAAAGGATTTGACGGCACGAGTATGGAGCCTGGATCCTGAGGATGGCTTCGAGCCTACAACCTTGACAGGACACAGATATGGTGTCGTGGGTGCATGGTTTGATGCCAATCAAGAGCTGGTGTGTCTCTATACTAGCATTCCATTCACTGGCTTAGACTAACGCCGCAAATAGATCTACACTGTTAGTCAGGATGGTGCTCTTTTCCGCTGGGAGTATCTGACCAAGAAGGATCTGGAGACGGGGGAGGATATCGCGTCGGCTCGCTGGCGGATCACGAAAAAGAACTTCTTCATGCAGAATGACGCGAAAGTCAACTGTGCCACTTTCCACGCGAAGTCGAACTTACTGGTTGTTGGATTCTCGAATGGACTCTTTGGACTTTATGATTTGCCAGAATTCAACACTATCCATCTCCTCAGGTTAGTCGTCTCCCAGACTCTGTCAAAGTGACAATTTACTAATGCCACATCCACGCAGTGTCTCTCAAAGCAATATCGATGTTGTGACGATTAATCAATCAGGCGAGTGGCTCGCCTTTGGATCGTCCAAATTCGGTCAATTGCTTGTGTGGGAATGGCAGTCCGAGTCATACATCCTTAAACAGCAGGGCCATCTTGACTCTATGAACGCAATTGCCTACTCCCCCGATGGACAGAAGATTGTCACTACCGCTGACGATGGCAAGGTGAAGGTATGGGATGTGAAATCGGGATTCTGTATCGTTACCTTCACGGAGCATCAAAGCGGAGTGACTGCATGCCAATTTGCCAAAAAGGGCAATGTTCTGTTCACAGCCTCTTTGGATGGTTCCATTCGTGCTTGGGATCTCATCAGATATCGCAATTTCCGCACTTTCACTGCACCTACCCGCCTGTCCTTTTCCTCTTTGGCTGTTGACCCAAGTGGCGAAGTCGTGTGCGCCGGTTCCTTGGACGATTTCGACATCCACGTGTGGTCTGTACAAACCGGACAATATCTCGACCAGCTCAATGGTCATGAGGCGCCTGTGTCCAGCCTTGCCTTTGCCGCCGATGGTAACCATCTGGTCAGCGGTAGTTGGGACCACACAGTTCGAGTGTGGAGCATCTTTGGCCGTGCTCAGACCAGCGAGCCTCTCCAGCTTCAGTCCGATGTGCTAAGCGTCTCCTTCCGGCCTGATGGATTGCAAATCGCGGCCTCGACTCTGGATGGTCAACTATCCTTTTGGAATGTCTTTGAAGCCGTTCAAGAAGGTGGCCTTGACGGACGTCGCGATGTTTCCGGTGGGCGAAAACTCTCTGATAGACGCACAGCCGCCAACTCCGCCGGGACTAAGTCTTTCAGTCGTATCACCTACAGTGCGGATGGCAGCTGTGTCCTCGCAGCTGGAAATAGCAAATATATCTGTCTGTACGACGTGACAACGGGATCTCTCATCAAGAAGTTTACTGTTTCAGTAAACACGTCCCTGGATGGCACGCAAGAATACCTGAACAGCAACGACCTCACTGAAGCCGGCCCACGCGGTCTTATCGACGAGTCAGGGGAGATGTCGGACAAGGAAGACCGTATTGATCGATCTCTCCCTGGCGCACACCGTGGGGATCCTGGTGTTCGAAGTGTTCGTCCGGAGGTACGAGTGACGTCGGTTGATTTCGCACCCAGCGGTCGCTCATTCTGTGCGGCTTCGACTGAGGGTCTTCTCATCTACAGTCTGGACACTGACTTTGTGTTTGATCCCTTTGACCTGGACATCACCATCACACCGTCGACCATCCTTTCTACCCTGGACGCTGCCAAGACGGCCGCCGTATCTGGTTCATTGGATGATGACAACACTTTCCTGAAGGCTCTCATCATGGCCTTCCGTCTGAACGAATCAAAGCTTCTACGGGCAGTCTACGAAGCCATTCCACCATCCGATATTCCACACGTGGTTAGGTCTGTACCTAGTGTTTATTTGCCCCGCCTCCTGCGCTTCGTTGCACATGCGGCCGACGAAACTCCGCACTTGGAGTTCAATCTCCTGTGGATCGAGTCTCTTTTCAGCTCTCACGGTCGTTATCTCAAAGACAATTCCGGAACTTTTGCGCCGGAGCTGCGTGCGGTCCAGAGAGCCGTTGATGAAATCCGGGAAAACCTTAAACGACTTACGGAGAAGAACGTTTATGACCTGAATTATCTCCTCTCGAAGCCTGTTCTCGCCGACAAAAAGCCACCAACATCCCTGCTTACCCTCGACAATGCCGAAGAGGAAGCTGACGATCAGATGGTTGCAGCGTCTGATGATGAGGAAGGTTCATGGGTTGGTTTGGAATGAGTACTGACAGAGATTCCCCCCAATGACTATTTTGCATGTGCGCCTGGCGTTTGTATATCAGGAAAAATGGGCGAGCCCCAAATGTGTATAGAATAGGGTCCAATTTCAGATCTTTTCATTAGACAATTGTACGTGTCCTCTTGCAGTGGATGTACATTCAGCGCCAACTTGGGAGTGCAACTTGATCATTGCACCGAGCATCTCGGCCACTTTGTCCTCGTCGCTTAACCTTTCTTGAAATGGGTCAATATTATCCGACATGTCTCTGTGTCACCCTCCGAACTTTCGTACTGGGACAGAGAGCCACGTCCATACTGCGATTAAATTCGTGTGATCTTCCATCCCCATCTGTGCCCAGGTGTTCTCGTCCTGTACTCCACATGGCTTTCTGCATCGTCTGGCCCATTCTGGGCCTATTCCTTGTGCTCTACCTTCTGCGCCAGAAGCCGGACGCACGACTCGCAAATATCCCCATCTTCAGATATAGTAACTTATTGCCGGACCTCTTCAACCGATTCATTTTTTACCCTAAAGGAGTGTCTCTGATTTATGCAGGTTATCAGAAAGTAAGAAGGACCTCTAATCTGACAATTTGTCACTTTTTTTTTCTAAGGCGGGTCGATGTCTTTCTCCGTTCAGTACAAGAACGAGCCATTTCGACTTCTCACCGGCGATGGCGAACTACTTGTCTTGCCAATAAGATACAGCGAAGAGCTGAAGCATCTGCCGCCAGCGATTTTGAATTCTCTGGACGCACAATATGAGGTATTACCCTCGCCCTCGGAAGACTTCTTGATTAGGCAAAGCTTTCAGGAGGAGACTACCAGAAGCTGACAGGTCGCGTCTCCAACAGAATGCGCTCGGAGATTTTACCAACATTTTGATCAACAGCTATCTGCCGTCTAATACTGTCAGAAAGCGTTTAACACCAAGTATTGGTAAGATAACCGTGTTCGACTTCATATTACGATAGAATGACGTTCTCGAGCTAATCGTAGGGATTGTCCAATATGTGACACAGGCCGCATAACACCATGGATTATTGATGAGCTCGCAGATGCCTTTCGCACTGTGCTCCCAGAATGTGAAGGTAGACATCTCCAAAGTCTCATATACCGTCTCATGCAAGCAATGATGGATGTTGGTCTAATTCTTCTATTTTGACACTCTAGATCGCTGGACTAGTATCAAAGCCCATCAAATGTTCGTCCATCTGATTGCTCGGTCAACATCCCGAATCCTGACCAACTCTCTCCGTCGCAATGAACAATGGCTCGAAGTCGCAAGTAATTACTCTGTCAATGTGGGTATCACAATTCTTCTCCTGCGGCCTTTCCCACACTTTTTCAGACCTTTCGTCGCTCCGTTTCTTCCTTCGGTCCGGCAAATGAAGAAACAGCTACGGACCGCTAAAAGCCTCTTCATCCCCATCATTCAAGAGCGACGTGCTGCCGAAGCAGCTGGAGACCCTCAATACGAGAAGCCAGACGATTTTTTGCAATGGATGATGGACATGGCGGAAGACGAACAAGATCTCGATCCAGAGATCATGGCCCATCACAATCTGATATTGACCAGCTTGGCTGTGGTGCATACGAGCTCTGTGGCGTTGTGTCATGTTCTCTACGATCTCATTCAACATCCCGAATACATCGAGCCTCTTCGAGAGGAAATGACGAGGACATTGAGCAAAGGGTGGGAGCATGCTAACAAAGCATCCTTTGATGCTCAGAAACGTTTAGATAGCTTTCTGCGTGAATCCCAGCGTTGGGGGCCTCCCGGTGAATGTATGCTTTCTCTCTTGCAGTATGAACTTTCCTGAGCTGACTAGCATTCCCTCTTAAAGTGTCGATGCACCGTATCGTAAGAGAGCCACTGACGCTATCAGACGGTCTTCATCTTCCAAAGGGTATACACATCTGTTTCCCATCTGGACCCGTCAGTAAAGATCCAGCATTTGTCTTCAACCCCGCCGTCTTTGACGGTTTTCGGTGGTGCCAGGACCCCAGGGATCGTGACGTACTCAAGTTTTCGAGTCTGCGGTCAAGCAATCAAATTGGCAACGAGGCAAAGACACCAAATGGAGTCAATTTGAACGCGACACCAGTCACGAGCTTCATCAGTATCAGCCCCGCAAACATGCACTTTGGATTCGGTCGCCAAGCTTGTCCCGGGCGGTTCTTTGCTGCCAATACTATCAAGGCCATCTTGAGTCGTCTCATCATGGAGTACGACTTCAAATTCGAGAACAATCAGGTCGGCTGGAGACCCGCGAACATCGGAATTGGCGAGCATGTCTTTCCGAATACCCAAACGGTGGTCTTGCTCAGAAGGCGGCAGAAGTGCATACGAAGCTGAAGCAAAGGTTCTACGACTCCTGGCGTGTCGGAGAACGGGGCCAAATTTTTCGATCTCTGTGAAGCAAAGTTGCCAAGCTGTTTGTTGGTCATTAGCAGGTTATGGGCAATATAGTCATAACGTGATTCAGAGACCCGGAGGCTTCCAAGTGACAACATATATCGATTGACTTGTATATTACATGACCGCGTATCTTCCTTCCGTAGCCATCCCGGGGTGGCGCCTGCAGCGGATCGTCGTTATTGAAAGGTAAGGTAGACATGTACAAGACCCCAGGAATCTCGGAAATCTAGGTGACCGCGAAAAGCTTGCATGGATAACTGGTGTCGGCAATCACGGGTCACTAAAAATTGACCCTCCACTGTATCTAACTACTGGCTAGAGACTGCAGGTGCGCTGCCTTGTGCACCACGTCCGCGACCTCGTTGTCCATTGCCACCGCGACCACGGCCGCGTCCGCGTCCGCGACCTCGGTCCAGTCCCTGGGGGGGAGGCACAGAGGACATGTTCTTTGGGCGGAAATTGGGATTGTTCTGAACAATTCCCTCACTAGGATCACTGTTGTCAACAGAAGCGTAGCCTCCTCGGAACACGCCACGGGCACCCCGGTTGCCGTGCCCACGGGGGCCTCGTGGGGTGCCATTTCCGGGATGGGGACGATGGGGGAGGGCCATCGGCTGGCCGTTGTTCATGGCGACATGTCCACCCCGATGGGCGCTCTGACCCGAGACCGCGCCCCTGAAAGAACCTCTCAATGGCGGAGGGGCAGGTGCATTTCTCAGCTGGCCTTGCCCGTTCGGACCCAGAGGAGCGCCATAACCACCAACAGTAAGCGGCATTGGCTGTTGATTTGGGTGTTGGCTACTTGCTGCTCGAGAAGTAGCGATCAGTTGACGATAGGAAAGATTGAGGACAGACGACGCGAGCACAGTCTGTCCGCGGAATGGAGAGCAGCGACCCCCGAGGGTGGTACCACTCATGAAAGACACGTCGAAGAGGACATCAAGCAACAGTGCGCGAGAAGTTCTCGTAAGACCGACGACTGTACCGCGAGTGGCGATGGGGACCTTGCCCGAGTCCTGACAGTAGACCACGCGGTCACCGAGCTTAAACGTCTGATTACCCAGTCGATGTTCGACATCAGCAGGGCGAAGAAGGGCCCCACGGGGCACACCCCGAACTTTCTTGGCTTGTATCTCGGAAACGTTGAGCTTATCGGCATCTTGCTCAATCAACGAGACGATGTCGGAATCGAGTTGCTCGGCATCAAGAGGCACCCTTTCGAAGTTTTTGCTTTCCAAGGACTTCAGCCACTCGCGGATATCCTTCATCTTTGCAAAAGCAATATCTTCCGGATAGAAGTCAGTTGGCGCATATCGATCCTTTTGAGGATTTCGCTGAATGCCCGCAATGAATTCTGGGAAATTGATCATGTACTGCTGCAGCAATTCTACTGCTTTCTGACTGAACTCCCATCCACTCTGTCCACGGCGTGAATATCCGAGGACCTTTTGCTTACGAGCCTCGAACTTCAAGTTCAACCCCAAATTGACCCTGGTCCCGTCGATGTCAACAGTAAATGAGGACGTAATCTTGGCTAGTACCAGAGGATTGAGATTGAGACTGCGAGCGATGGCATAGGAAGGCATGTACGGGGAATGCTGTTCAGACTCACGAACACGAGCTTTACCAAAGTCGGGTTCTCGATCCTTAAAGGCTGCGATAAACCCGTTAAGCTTGCCGTTCGAGTGCCCTGTGATATGAACTGGGCGTCCGTAATTGAATTCACCGAGGAAGAATGCCCGTGAGCCTTCAGGGAACTCTTCTTCGATGGGAACAGCTTCCTTCTCGATGAAGCGTTCGTCTGGGTTGATAACATCGTCAACGACGGTTTGAAGTGAGAAGTCAGTCTCTTGACCAGGTATGTCGGCAAAGTCCTTGACCACAGCACCGTCGTCCGTCTTAACCATACCCTTCAGAGGTTGAATATGGACCATCGATTCCACAGTCCCGATGATCATTCCGAGACGTTTGCTATAGTGACCCTCGATCCTGTCCGCTTTCTTCTTGAATTGCTCGATCTGCTGAGGCGTGTGAGGAATCTGCACAACGTGCTGCTCACCAGGCGGAAGGATGTAGTCAAACAGCTCATCTGAGACGCGAACGACAAGCGCTTCTTGAAGATACGGGTAGCCTACATGGACACGTTTCCCAAGTTTTTGTTTGGCCAATTCAATGCTCGACCGACTGCCGGGGTCGATGAGCGTGATGACCTGACTTTCGTTGCGGCTTTCTTGCTGGAAGACAGTAACGCCGTGGAAGCCCAACTGTCCGACATGGGGCAGGGTCTTGATGCTGGGAAATCCGGCCAAAGCGGCTTCACCAAGATGGACGCCTTCCATCAGCCCGTTGTAGGGTTCCAGCCCGTCCATGGTGGGGAGGTCGAAGATGTTCTCCACGCAGTGACAATTTGGAAGGTCGGGGAAGACGCCAGGCATCGAGGAGGGATACACGAAGTTGACCTCGGGGGAGTATGTGAATTTGAGACTGACTCCAAAGCTGTTGCGAGCCTTCTCTTGAGGACTGAGCAGTTGTTCTTTGGTTTTGAGGGCTTTCAGTAGACGCGTCTCATCAATGAAGGGAATCTTGACAACTGCCTCCCATTCCATCTTCTTCCCGTTCATATCCAGATCAAAGTCCCGGGGATAGAAGTCAATGATAGGCGAGTCGGGAGATGTCATCAGATCCCAATATGCAGTAGGTACAATTTTCTTACTGCGGTCTGGCAAGACACCCATAAGCTGCTCGTAAGGTCGGAAAGGCTGACCTAGCTTGAAATTCATGTCGGCACCCAGTCCCTTTTTCACATCTGCGAGGGGGATTCAGCAAGAGCACGCAAACGAGTCCGTGAAAGAGGAGTACATACCTGAGATCATGGGTGCATAATGATATCTGAAAAACCACGGCCATGAGGCGATACCGCGATAGTAATAGAAAAGCACCCATTGCAGGCCTTGGACGTAGTTTTCGGTCAAATTTTTCATTTCCTCCTCGTTATCGAGTCCCCAGCCAAACTTCGAGCGATAGTACGCATCTTTCCATTCTTGGAATTTTGCATCGTACTTCTGCTCGGCGGCTTGCTGCGCTTCCTCGACAGTCATATCCTGAACTTTGGCACGTTCGTACTTGCGAATGATACGTTGCACGGCCATGGACGCCTCTTCATCTTCGTCATCGTCTTCATCATCCTCGTCATCACCATTCACATGTACTTGTGGAAGCTGGAGGCGCATGAAGCGATCACCATGCTCGTTGTCAACGGTGGACCACTGAAGTCGCAGTTCGTCTGCGAGTGTCTCAAGGAAAGCGCGATCACGGGCTGGCAACGTGGACGGGAAATCGAGCGGCTTGGGCTCTGTTGTCTTTCCCGGTCGATTCAAAACGTACTTCTTCACCGTTTTGAGAAGATCTCGCTGACTTGTGGTGATGGTTGACTCCTTGGGCTTCGGCTTCACCTCGAAAGATCCTAAACCTGCATTTTGCCTGGCCTTGATCCATTGTGCATCAGAGTTTTCGGCCTGGAAGAAACGATGCTCAACCTCGCTCAGAGCTTCGACCAAGACTCCAAGACGTTCCACGTTGATCACACCTTCCTCATTGATGTATCCACCCATCCTCCGCAGAACATCCTTGTAGATCTTAAACATGAGCGCCAGCGCACCTTCATTAATATGCAAATTGGGTAAATTGGGCAAGAAGTCGTTGCCGACAAAGAATGCCATCAGGATGAAGTCGTCGATCACACGCTCCATGTCAAATTTAAAATTGAGTGCGCCGTCTTCTTCCAACTCCTGAAACTCTAGCTCCAGATACTCACGGACCATGCTGAGGTGCAAGAGGTAGAAATTCTGATGCTCGAGTTCCTTGGGCTTCTTGGAAACTTGTCGACCAAAGGTCACCTCCTCACGAAGAAGACAGAAGTGAGGGTCGTGACTCAATAGACCCAACATGATCAAGTCAGCATCAAGACCATAGAGACAGTGACGAACGTTTGGATGATAGCCAGGCTGGGCTTTGGCGCGCCGGATATACTCCATGATCTTGTGTTCTCCCTCACCCGGTACTTCATGACCCGAAAGTACAATCTCAACGCCTTGCCAATCGGAGTCCTCCGAGATCTTCTTGTTGATAAAGTACTTCAGTTGTTGCGTCAACTTTTCCATGAACTCGGTACCCGGTGTGATACAGTTGCTGTCAAAGGCGTCCTCCTTGGGCATTTCCAAGCCTTGTTGGATGGCCTTGTCTTTTGCCACCTCGGCATCCAGCGCAGTTCGGAAGCGACGTGCGCGCTGTTGGTTCATTTTGGCTCGTGGCGCGACTCCGTCGACGGCCATGAAGAAAAGTTGCTTTGGTTTGATCTTGCCAAACAAGTGCTCAATGTAGTTGAATATGGCAATAAACATCTGCTCCTCAGTCATCCGAAACGTTGGCGAGTCACTGTCTTTGTGCGTGCAGTTGTGAATGATGCCGTTCATATCAAGGTATAAGCTATCGAACTCGGGGATTCGGCTCTCGGCGATGAGCATCGAAATGGCAGGATACCGCTCGCTCAGCCAGCGGAAGAACTTTGGGACACCCATGATGGTAAGAGGTGCGGAAGATAATCTCTTGAGACTGAAGGGATCGCTTTCAAAAAAGGGGGACCAGTGAGGCTTTCGCTGGTGAGTGCAAGTTGCGGGCGGCTCTCAAAAGATGCGAATGCGACCAAATAAAGCAACCGCGATCTGGACTCGACGTTTCTGTGCGAGACGAATGTGGAAATGGAAAGTCTCAAAGGATCAAGAGCTTTCGAACAGCTTATGCGAGATGAAACACCCCGCGGAGGAAAGGAAGGGGAAGAGGCAAGACGTCGACGGTCGTCACAGCTGTCAAGGTGGGAAAGCTGGCCAAGATTCTCCGGGCAGATCTTAGTCTCACTTGCTGCTCACGGAGTCATCGCGGGCCCCGCCAGCCCGATTTGGCTAAGCGGCGGTGCAGCTCCACGGCATTTTCAGGCCTGAGGCAGCAGGAAGTGATTAACGCGGTCTGAGCTTGCCGTCCTGCCGCATGTCGCGTTCGTGTCAAAAGAAATTGTGCCACTATCTGCGAAGCAGCCTCCAATTTCAACACGTGGATCCAGTCCTTTCTGGCTCAATTGAACATCGTCCTCTGTCGCAAGTAATTGAGATCATTCCAGAAACCCTCGCATACGACCATGGATGCGTACGAGGAAGACCATAGTATGTTTGCTAGAATGTATGCGACGCGATTGGTAATTTCACGATCCATCTAATCGAAGCTGCAGTGGAGGAACATGAGAGGGAACAAGAGCATACACAGGAAAAGATTATCAATGAAGGTATCAACTGTTTATCTTTTGTCTTTCCTTCAGGGCCACCAAACGCCAACATCAAGACATCATGGACACGGCTAATCTCGATGAGTTCTACTCAGAGTACAAGACATGGAAAAAGAATGCGCCCTTCCTCTATGACATGATACTTAGTACGGCCCTTGAGTGGCCGACTCTTACTACTCAGTGGTTGCCGGACGTTCAAGCGTCAGTCACCCTCGACTAGCTTCCTGCTAAGGGCATGTGAAACTAATGTATTGCTTCCAGCGTCCCTGACAAGCCCTATTCGACCCATCGACTGCTCATCGGTACTCACACCGCTGGAGATGCACAGAATTATCTTCAGATCGCTCACGTGCAACTCCCTAATGCCAACGCCCCCAACCCTGACGACTACGATGAGGAGAAAGGCGAAATTGGAGGCTACGGCAGTGGCTCCAAGAAAACACCCATGGAAATCAAGTTCAACATTGTTCAGAAGATTGACCATCAAGGCGAGGTCAACAAAGCCCGCTATCAACCACAGAACCCAAACATCATTGCAACCATGTGCACGGACGGTCGAGTGATGATCTGGGATCGCTCAAAGCACCCTAGTATGCCGACGGGGACGGTGAACCCTCAGATGGAGCTCCTTGGTCATGAGGCAGAGGGCTTCGGCCTGAGCTGGAACCCTCACCAGGCCGGTCATCTTGCGACAGGCAGCGAAGACAAGACCGTCAGGCTTTGGTAAGTTCTTTCAACCTTCAATCGAACCCGATTTTCTCCCATCTAACCCAAGCGCTCACGCTGCTGTAGGGACATTACTACCTACACCAAGGGCAACAAAGCTGTGAAGCCATCACGGACTTACACCCATCACTCGTCTATCGTGAACGACGTCCAACATCATCCGCTCCACTCGTCCCTGATTGGAACTGTTTCCGACGACATTACCCTCCAGATCATCGATGTGCGCAATGCTGACAGCACTCGAGCTGTGGCCTCGGTTGGCGGTGAGCATCGTGATGCCATCAACTCGATTGCGTTCAACCCCGCTTCTGAGACGATTCTCGCCACTGGCTCAGCTGATAAAACTATTGGTATTTGGGATCTCCGAAACCTCAAGGCTAAGCTGCATTCTCTCGAGGGGCACACAGACTCGGTGCAATCCATCTCATGGCATCCTTTCGAAGAGTCCGTGCTGGCTAGCTCCAGCTATGACCGAAAGATCATGTTCTGGGACCTCAGTCGAGCGGGTGAAGAGCAAACTCCCGAGGACGCTCAGGATGGACCTCCTGAACTGTAAGTTCAATGATCTATGGATCGGGAACCACCATTGTTATCTCTTTGATTGATTCTTCTTGACTAATCATCTTTCTCTAGTCTGTTTATGCACGGTGGACACACGAATCGCATTTCAGACTTTAGCTGGAATCTCAACAACCCTTGGGTTCTTTGCTCCGCAGCCGAAGACAACCTGCTGCAGGTGTGGAAGGTCGCAGATGCCATTGTGGGCAAGGATCTTGACGACGTTCCTATGGAGGAAGTGGAAGCTTGATGACGGTCACGCGGCTTATGCCTTTGCCTTACAAGTCCTATTCATGGCGAACGGTGTCTGCCACGGCTCGGAGATGCTAATCGATGGTGCGAATTCAATATGTAACTTCAAGCAAGTCTAGCAGATTCCTTTCAGGCTCGTTGATTGACATCTCAAATTCCCTGGAAGAACTGATAGACGATCCTGCTCCATTCAGACCTAGCATTCAGTCAAGGGTTGTGGTCAATTCCACCTGGCGGGTTCCTTCTAGGTTCTTATGAACCATGCATGTCTACTCATTAGTTCGGCCCTCATGCGCGTACACTTAGTTGCAGATTTGACATGATATTCGTCCAATAACAGGCCGTCTAGGTGCTCTGCCCGTCTCTGAATTACAGTCGAGCGCTGATTGGCCTTGTCAAGATATATACCTCGGCAGTGCATGAATGATATCAAGCGGGACGCGCGCCCTTACCTGGTAGTTAAGTTTCCCAGTGCCTGTCCTTAATTCTGAGATCTGTACTACATATGTTACTGTCGAAGTCGGGTCCCACCGTGTCGTCTGCAGTCTAGAAACCAATCCACGGACACGTGATATTGATCACATTCAGCGTCTGTGTTTCCATACTTCGTGAGAACGTCGGCTCCGCCCATCGTGATATTCTGGGTCACTCCGGAGCTAGAGCGATACTCCGCGGGCAACGAGATGGCGCCACCGGAGACTGAACGCCAATTGGGGAAGCGGTGTCTTGCAAGTGAGGGGAAACTGATTAGCGTCTCGTGATTTTGGTTTGGCTTTACGGCAAAAAAAAATAAGAGTCATCACACCTCTTGGCCAATTTCTTCCCCCAAGCTGCTATATTGTCCTGACCTATCTAATCTGGAATAGGTTCCAGACTCCTTGTCACAATCGATCATCACTCAGTTACTGCTTCATTCTCATGGGTGCTGGTTCTCCTCCGGGTCCGGCCAAGCCGTCGGCCATCCCACCCCACATGCTCAATGGCAGTTCGCCCCTCCAATCGTCTACAGCGTCGGGCTCCGGAACTCGCGCTCGCGATAGTCGTGAACGTGAAAGTTTGAACTCTTCAATCAAGTCATCCTTTGCTCCTCGTGTCCCGGCCGAATTCGAAGCCATTGAGACAGTATCTCGCCCGGATGTACAAATTACATCTTCTGCGGCCACGGAAGCAGCCGACTCCGAATCCACTTTAACTCTCCGGTGTGTCTCGCTGATGGCATGACCTGTACACATGCTTTCTCACCATAGAGCAACAGCTGACACATTGAGCAGTGGTCGAATGCCATTGAATGAGCCTCCTCGCGATCCTCGCGATGAGGGTGGTCCTCTGACACCTCCGGCGACCTCAAGCCGCCCGGCAAGCCCTTACACCCTGAACCCGCCCATCGACTTTGATGGACTCAGTTGGCCTTGTAAGCAAAACACTTGATGAACTCACATTCACCTGTCGGTTACTCACATCCTTTTTCTTCCCATCGTGCAGGCCCTGGTACACGCCAGCGGTTGGAATCTACCCCCGAGGAAAACCAAGAGCGCATCAACAAGCTTGCAGGAGCTGTGCGAACAATTCTTGAATGTGTCGGTGAAGATCCCGAGCGTGAGGGCCTCCGTGAGACTCCCGAGCGATATGCCAAGGCCATGCTATACTTCACAAAGGGTTACGAGGAGAATGTTCGTGACCTAGTCAATGGCGCGGTCTTTCACGAGGACCATGACGAGCTAGTCATTGTCAAGGATATTGATGTCTTCTCTCTCTGCGAGCATCACATGGTTCCATTCACTGGCAAGGTTGGAGAGAAGCCCTTTCTAGCTTATGATGTTCTGCAGTAGCGTACTGACCATTTGATACAGATGCACATCGGATATATCCCGGACCGTCGGGTCCTTGGCCTTTCGAAGCTTGCACGTCTGGCAGAAATGTTCTCCCGCAGATTACAAGTTCAGGAACGTTTGACCAAGCAGGTCGCTCTGGCTATCTCCGAAGTTCTGAAGCCCCGCGGAGTGGGAGTGGTCATGGAGTCATCTCATCTCTGCATGGTCATGCGTGGCGTCCAAAAAACAGGCAGCACAACAACTACCAGCTGCATGTTAGGATGCATGCGTTCCAGTGCCAAGACCCGAGAGGAATTCCTCACGCTCTTGAACCGCCGATAGAGCTTCGATTCATCATCAAAATTGCACCGACGATCAAAGTTCTGCTGCATTTTCTTTGATGTTGTAAAAATAAACAATGAGTTTCGGAGTTTGGTGACCTTTCAACAAGTTCTTTTTTTTTGATGATTTGATGATTTCATGATAGCCCCGGGTGGTCATCACTCTCGCGCTGGTCTTGACTGTGATCTTCAATCGCGGATGGGATCATTCTTGGTGTTTATATTTTTTCGCGACAAGCTTTTCGAAAATACCATAAACTGGGCCCTTGCTGTGATCTTGCCGAGAGCTGGCTCTGTATGCGTTTGAATCAGCATTGTCGATTCGCCACGCTTCAACCCTTGTCTAAACGACTACAGGAATGTGATGGATGGTAAGTACATTCAATATCATTTCATGAGGGTGGCGCTCAATATATATCTATTGCAACTTTAATATTTTACAATTTGAATTAAAGACTGCTAGCATGCCTACGGCCTTGCCTTCACGCAGGCAGACGTAAATCTCAGACAACTTTTACATCTATATCCAAATCACCGTATCTGTATCAATAAAACACTCTGTAATGATCCAGAATCTAAAGATCACGAATGGCTCCAGACACAACGCGTCAACCCGAGGGTAAATCATGCTACTATGTTGGCTTCAAAGCGTGTCATGATAGGGATTGAGATATAGTCGGGTGGTCTACTCAGTGTACCACGTACATAGGCAAAATTCAAGCTGTGATTGTGTACCTAGGTCCAGCGTAGAGATGGCCCCGTACTCTGGCCTAACCCTCATTGGAGGGAGTCGATCTCGGTTCCTGGTGCCTGGCCGCAGGGTCCTGTTAGAGCGCCGAGAAGAACGGTACGCGGGTCTGGCCATGCGGCACATGCATTGAATGTTGGCCGTACCTGAAAAGGTGAGCAAACATTTTTATTCAACACCTCACCGGGAAATTGGCGCCTAAGGCGCTTGCCAACAGTACAAGGGTGCCTACGTGCACCGTGGACAATGGGAGTGTGGTAAGAATAACAAACATTGGGGGAGCGGCATAAAAGGGTGCTGCTGTCCACACACGTTTCCTCTTCAACCTTCACCGTTATTTCTCGCTTCACCTTCGTTTCTGATCGTGACAGATTGCTCCCAGCACTTGAAACTTGACCGCACAGCTTCTTTGATAGCTTCGTCCAAGTGAGTGAGTCTTCGGCTTCATCCATCAAAAAGTTCTCAGCTTCACTGTGCTGTAGACTGCCATTTGCAAGATTCGGTTCGAGGGAGAACATCCTCTGGATTTGCGTTTGGTCCTTCGTGATGGATCGTTGCGATGCAGTATGATTTGATACTGACTCATTTTCGCATCAGAACCACTTTCGCAGAGACAGACTCAGACTGGAACGCTTCAGTTCAATATTGCAACGATGGACAACACAAATCCCAGTGCGACCTTTGCGGAAGACCAGAACATCCAAGACGAGCAGGGCGCTGATCAGCAACCTCAAGTCGAAGGAAACGAGGAGCCTCAGCCAACTGGCATGAACGCGCAGGCCGATGAGACGATCGACTGGGATGCACTGGACTGGGACATCTTCGACAATCTCCCACTGCAGGCCCATGTCAACAATCCGATCGGTTTCCCTGACAGAATGCTGGTCACAATCCCTCCTGGGGCCAGTGTCCAAAGACGGGTGCATGTGAGCCCGCAAGTTACCCGTGAAGCATACCTGATCCAGATGCAGCTCTACGCTGGCATCGTCCCCACCGACCTCCAGCATTCTCAGGTACGCCAAGTGCCACCAGTAGTGCCACGCACGCCCATTCAAGCCGGCCACCGGACCCGGGAAGGACAGGTCAATCGAATTTCGCAAGCGCGATACACTGGCCTGCTGCCTCCGATGGCATTGCGCTCAGATCTTGCTGGGTCCGTGGAGACCGAGGCGTATGTGCAGATGCTGTCCTTGGAGGAGGAGCCACTTCTGTTAATGGTAAAGTCACTTTCAGGTTTTCCTAGGACAAGTATTGTATACTCGTTTGCAATGATAGAAGCAAGATGTTAACCAAAGAGAATCTGCAGGCACAAGGACCACTTGCCGGCACATTGGTGTCTGAGGCTCAAATTGGACACCATCATCTGTCCTCTGTCGGAAATGTTCCTACGTCAGATCCTCGTCGAGTCCCCCGGCAGGGTGGGCAGCATTAAGGAAGGATGGCCCGTCAAGAGGGCGTTGTCGCGGTTGTAGTCGTCTCCTACCAAAAGGGGACAGTCTGAGCCACCAATAGCTGCATTTACCAGCGGTAGAATGCTAAATGTATTGCTCTTGCCAATTTTTGAGTTGCATTGTATCATACCCAGTAGAATATTGATTGAGTGAGTATTAATTACTCAATCGGACATAACGTTGTGCAGATGGCTTGAGTTCTCGGCCATTACTTTAGGTTGGTATTGGTGGTTATTCATACTGCGCTACAAGAGACAAAGTGGGGCTGGTCCGATCCCCTCTTGGTCATGTGACACTGTGCTCACATGATAAGACACTTGTCCGAAGGCATCTGAACCCGCAACGGCTCACGTCCGACTTCCCGACAATTGATGCAGTTCATGGACAGATCCGTTCACAACAAATGAGAATGCATATGCGTATTGGGACCTGCCGATTAGGAACTATTGTTTCACACTCGACTTTCCTTCCATGCAGCCCACGTGAATCGTAAGGAGCCCAACACCTGGAGCTCCAGGTGAGCTTGTCTTGTCCGAATGTTGGCTTGCCCAAGCCTGCACCGGACCATCTGCAAGAAAAGAGCCCAGTCCGCTTGGAAAAGAGAGCAGTTCCCCCGTACAACCAAAAACTTGCCTCTGGATGGGGCATTGCTCCTCGACAGGTTGCCTCGACTTGGCGTTCGATATGTGTTCTAGTTCCCCCCGTACCGACCATCCAAGATTTTCCCTCGCAGTGCTACGCGCCTGCTGAGTCTGTTGAATTCCTTCAAAGGACACTATGTGGTCTCTTGCAAATTATACATCGGTGCACTGAGTCTATACATCTCAGGCTCATCATTCGTGAATCATCGTTCAACCAAGGCCTTACACGGCTGGGCTCATTGAGTCGAACGACGTCCGAACCTGCCATGGGCTTTATTGCTGCCCACTAGCTGTGGGTTTTCACTCAGCACACACCTCCACGGGCGGTACTTATCACCCACCGCATGAGTTGATGACGCGTTGCCCGACTATGGCTCATTAGGTAGGACACCGACTCTTTGATACATCCGAGCGACACCCACTCACGAGAGACATTCTGTGAACATCGGGCTACCTGCGACAAAAGGGAATTTGATGACTACCGGTGTCTGTCGATCGAAGGCCGCTTTAATTTCTGCGCAAATTGGTGCTTGGTTCTTGAACATCTTGCATTTTGCAGAACGTAGATAGAAGCAGCAGCATTATGGGGGAGATACCTCCGCTGCCTTCCTCCGCGCAAATATCTTCTTTGGGTCTCTCCGTCCAGAACCTGCCGGCTGAAATTGGTTGCAGTCACGCGAGCCAAACTTGAGTCGACAGCAGCCGCAACAAGAGCATGGTGCGATTCGTCAAGTCAAAGGTCAACATCGGAATGCATGGAAGGTCCATTCTTGGTGTCTTCCTAAACGTGTTTGACGTGGACTCTACGACCAATTTCGCCGCGTCTTAACTGCTTTCTCACGAACCCTTCACGCCCAGCAGCTAAGGATCTCACCTGAGGCTTATGTGTCTTCGCTGACTACACTCCGCTTGCTGCTCTGAACGAGCCGTAGAGCCTTCCGAAGTCAACTGTTCACCGCCTCCATCAGAGATCTCACGGAGCCTTGCTCTTACGACAAATCCGGCACAAGCCTTAGATTCACAGAAACGAGTAGTCTGCTAAATGCGATGCGCAGTAAAGCTGTGCATAGCGAGCAGTAAACTAGAACGAAAGGTGTGTTAAAGACACCTCCTCTTGAACTGACTTCCAACTCACGGCCTCACAGCGCACCGGATTAATAGTTAACCCGGCCTCCCCCAGACCCGAAAGACCTTCCGTCGCCGCGTGTGCACTCGTACCCACCGAGAGGACTCATTGATCGTTTTCCTCCCACGCCTGTTGGTCCTTTGTCGGCATCACCCAGGTAGCTGCTGCCTGCTCCTATCTCTACACCCGCCTTCTCTTGTTTGCGGCATCGCCAGATGCCGTTAGTAAATACCTAATGGCTGGGACCCATCGGAGTCCGGTTCTGAGAGACTCCAGGAGCGGCGACTTGGGCCGTGAGAGCCGGGATACAGAGCTACGAAGAGGCCGGGGCTCAAATCGTGATCGTGGTAGAGGCCGTTATTATGATCGGGGTGGGCGATCTTCGCAGTCATCTAAGCAACATTTCGACAACTACAACCGCTCACCACCGCGTGGACCTCGCCTTGGCTCTGACGCACTACACGCCTCGAGAGAGTTTCCCTCCAACCGAAGCACTCGCCCCTCCCCTGGACCAGCTTCATCAATCCGGGATGATCGAAAATTAGGTGCCCGTCGATCATCAATACCCAGGGACTGGGGAGACACATGGGATTCAAATCCTACGGCAAGTTCTCGGACTTCTCTACGTGAACATTCGCCATCTGCTCCGCTGGTAAAGCGCAAGAGAACGCGCAGTCCATCTCCTCATAGTCAGCGACCACCGCCACGGCCACGTCCGTTCCAAAATGGAAACAGACGCGACCGTAGCCCTCCATCGGGACCGCGTGGCCGCCTCCCTGGACGTGGCGGAATTCGCGGTCGAGACCGTTGGGGTAAGGATCACCGTCGATCGGATAACCTGCGATCTGGTCGTTCACGATCACCTGCGCGAAGCAGCAATCACGCCAGCTTCAGATTTTCGCCTGACCATCGTCCCAGATCTCCTGTGGACGAACAGGGGGAGAAGGGCTCTCGGTCTCGACCTCGACCTCGCTCAGTGTCACGGCACTCTGCACGTTCAGCAGGATCAAAAGCATCCGCTTCTTCAACATTCCAGCAGAATGACAGCAGCGTTCACAAGAGTCGTGCGCATCAGTCTGGCCGCTCTGGTCACGATCGTCCTCACTCACCTGATCATAGCCTGCAAGCCTTCAATGGCAACGATGTGACCAAGTCAAATGTTGGTCGTGGTGAATCACAAAATGGCCCCTTTGAGCGACGACGATCTTCATCAAGGCCTCCTCGTGAGTACACACGGTCGCCTTCACCGGGCCGGAAATCCTCCAGTTGGTCTCGGTACGGAACCCCTCCTCCTCGATCACCTAACAAACGGATTGGTGTAGACGATGGATGGGGAAACTTCAAATCTGGACGAGAGTGAGTTTTCTTCTTTTTTGAATATATCCTTTTCACTCATGCTTCAAAGTCGTGAGCACAAACTGACCACATTGCTATAACTGATCCTAAAGAACCCCATCTGCCATTCCTCAAGCAGTCAGAGCTCAGTCTTCGGAGCATTATGAACGAACTCGTCATTCCTCGCCTGGTGGGTCTGCTACCACGCATAGCAAATTACCCCCTCGAAACCCGTCTCGCAAATTGGGTGGTCGTGGCAGTCAATCGGGTCCGCGTGACGCACCGAATGCCCACCTTAACAGTGCTCACTGGACCGCTACCGATTCTGGCAATCGCAATGGGAAAACAAGCCCACGTGGAGATCAATCAGGCTCGAATTTCCCTCCAGATCGCCCATACTCCGCCAACATGCCAGAATCTCCACGTCGACCTAACAGGGACGATTGGGCGGCATCTGATGATAGAATTCCTGAGCTTGAAAATGGCGGCCGAGATCGTCCCACAGAGAGTGAGACCTCAAGCCAGACGATTCCAGCTCCAAAGCGTGAGCAGGAACCCTCCACACCCGCCAACAAAGGCGGCAAATTCAGCTTCACGTTGAAGCCCAAAATAACGCCAACGACTGGTCCTAAACCTGTCCCTGACCTCGCACAGCGGATGCAAGTACGAGGGCCACCACCTCGTGCTCCGGCGGCCGAACCTCCCACACCTCGCAATCGATTGACCAATGGACCCATGCCCACATACAAGCCTGAGCCACGCTTTGATCGGAGGGACCGTGGCCGTGACCGTGGCCGTGACAAAGGACATGAGCCCAGAGACCGCCGCGACTTTTGGGATCAACGAGAGCCAAGAGATACACATGGTGAATTTCGTGATCGTTGGGAGGATCGACGGGCTGAAAATCGTCGAGAGCGTCGCAAAAATGACCGTCGGTCCGATTTCCGTGATGACCGTCGAGCCAAAGCGATGTCTGAACCGCAGCGGGAACCCGAGCCCAAGCCTAAAAGGATACTTACTCGATTCAAACCACGCCCAACCATTCCCGATGAATTCGCCCAGGCTGATTCTGTTTATTACCGGAAACCTGGCAATGAGTCCGTGATCGGCGCTGGCACCTACGGCAAGGTCTTTAAGGGTATTCATGTCTACACTCAACGAAAAGTCGCGTTGAAAAAAATTCGCATGGAGGGTGAAAAGGATGGTTTCCCCGTGACCGCCGTGCGCGAAATTAAGCTTCTTCAACATTTGCGCAATGATAATGTGGTCAGTCTTCTCGAGGTCATGGTCGAAAGAAATGAATGCTTCATGGTCTTTGAGTACCTCTCTCATGATCTCACTGGTCTTATCAACCACCCTACCTTCTGCCTTACTCTCCCACACAAGAAGAACCTCGCCAAACAGATGTTCGAAGGCTTACGCTACCTCCACCACCGAGGAGTCCTTCATCGAGATATCAAGGCTGCCAACATTCTCATCAGCAACACGGGTCTGTTAAAGTACGCAGATTTTGGCCTTGCTCGATTCTTCTCGAAAAGTCGGCAAGTTGATTACACCAACCGTGTGATCACGATTTGGTATCGTCCGCCAGAGCTCCTTCTCGGCGAAACTCGATATGGTCCCAGTGTGGACGTATGGAGCGCGGCCTGTGTGTGTATGGAAATGTTCACCAAGAAGGCCGTCTTCCCCGGCGAGGGCAGTGAGCTCAGCCAACTCGATAAAATATACCAATGTTTGGGTACTCCAACTCGAGCTGAATGGCCGGACCTCGTTGAAATGCCGTGGTTCCAGCTCATGCGGCCCACTGAGCGGAAGAAGCGGGTTTTTGAGGATCTATATCGCGAGACGCTGACTCCGGCCGCGCTGGAAATGGTCACGTCTGTGTTCCAATACGATCCCAGCAAGCGGCCAACCGCGGACGAAGTTCTCCAGCACCCATTCTTCACCTGCGAGTCACCGTCCCCACAGCAAGCTATTGAGTAAGTTCCGACCTTTGTCGCCGCCGATTATCCCCTTGACCTTCCAACTAATCACTTGGTACAGGCTCGAGCATGTTGAAGGGGACTGGCATGAGTTTGAGTCCAAGGCCATGCGCAAGGAGGCCCGACGCATGGAGCAACAGAGTCAGCGGGAGCGTGATAAGCGCAAGGCGGAAGCGTCGGTGTCAACAGGCGATCGAGATGCCAAACGGCCTCGTGCAGCGGGCGATGACGCGACGTGGTGAATCCAATGCACATGGAGGAAATATCGAGGGTGGCTGTGATGCTACTTTGTACTTTGTAGTATGCCCACCGAACACAATCTAATACCCTGCCACTTGTGGTCTCGAGTCTATCTTCAACCCCTCATGCCTCGTCCGTCTTCTTTGACAATAGACTATTTGGAAACGCATCGGTGGATGACCCTCTGTCCATATTAAGCTGCGCTATACGAACTGATGGCCCAGAATTGTGAGTGGTCTTGCGCTAAAGACCCGGAACAACATCGCCAGCCATTCTGAAGTCTAGGTAGAGACCGCTGCTGTCTGAGTGGACGCCTCTCTGCCGATGTGAGATGCTACTGCAGTCTGCCAGAATATTGGGATTAGCACGAGCACTTCTCTATTGCAACTGCCATGCACCAATATTCGCATGTCCAACGCGGTCAGACTTTGCCAATTAACCTCACGCTCAACCAGCCTACGTAGATTGGTGGCGGTTGAGGCCTCGGATTACCAGAGAGCTCAAAAAAACTTTCTTCATGAAGTGAACAAGGATTTGCAGAATGTATTTTCATTAAGGCAACTCCATGGGAAGCAGCAGGGCATGTAGACCTTGACTGCTCCGAGCAAAAACATTATATGACGTACCCTGGCAAGTCATCGCCAAACAGTCCGAACGACCAATTGGCGAAACGATCCAAGGATGTGGACTATGATCAAGGATTGCAGCTGGGGGGAGGTTATGGGAATGTCTCGTCTGTCAGGTCATCAACGCATCCTGGGAAGCTCAGAGGAGCCCTCGTGATGATGGTTTTAGAAGCGACATTTCATTCTCGACACACACGGCGGAAACGCCAGGGCAGTGGGAAAGAACAAAGAACCCTGGCGGTGATTTGAGTAGGTGGTCTTGGATTATTTAGAAGAGAAGAAACGACGGGACGGGCAACGCAGGTAAAATACAAAACGGCCGTCGGGCGGAAAAACAGACGGTGCGGGCGGGTCCTCACCGCCCGCAGTCATTGGCGGACGCGCAAAAATGGCCCAGAAATACCCAAACGGTGGATGGCAGCTCTTTTTGGCCGCCGAGAAAACCAGAGCGACAAAGCCACTCCCCCCCAAAAGACGAAACTGCCCGAGAGAGACTGAAGCACTGCCTTTCAATCCTCAATCAATCTTGCAACTTGCCCACTCTCATTCACCTTTTGGTCAAACCCCAAACCTACCACCTTGCCCTGTCCGACCCCTTCTGCTCCTCCCACTTACCCTCACATTCCGCACTTTGCCTGCACCCGAAATTCTCTTGATCTCCCCGCATCCTTCATCCTCTACCCTGTCCTCCGACCGCTTGATCTCGGCCGCCTTTGCATCATTCAATTTTCTGATCCTCGACCCTCGATCCCGCCCTTGTTCAACGACATCACTCGGCTGCCATACCCCCGCCACTTCATCCGCACCCTCCGCCTCTCAACCACCTCACGCCCTTTTTGTGACACTTGATCTGGAAAGAAACAGACAATTATCATTTCCATTGTACTACCAGTGTCTAACCGAATTGTTTTTTTGGACCGAAATTGTGAACCCAGTCCCCACGTCTTCTTGCGCTCTCGACATCGCTCCCGCATGACCGCGTGCGTCTCGGGCACCTCCACTCGCTAATATGGATAACGCCAATCTGTGGACTCGCCGGGCCAAGTAAGTGTCAGGGATTGAGCACGGGCAAACCTGCGTGAGCCCGGAGGAACGAGTTCTGTGCGTGTGTCTAATTCGTTTTAGCTCCTCCAAATTGTCACTCTCGATGTCCGGTACAGACGGCAAGGACGGTGCTCGCGTTGACCTGCCCCGCCCCTCCAAGCGTTTCGGTCCTGATAGCTCGCATGGCCGTTCAAATCCGTTCAATGCCATCTCCCCTCTTTCAGCCGGTGTCTCGTCCCCGTCCACCAACGCCTCATCGGCCTTTGCGCTGGGCACCGGGGCTTTCGCCTCGTTCGGCGCGCCGAAGACACCCGGCGGCTCGGCCGATCTGAAGACGCCCGGGGAAAAGCGCGACGTTTCCACAGACCAGAACGACTCGACGCGGGCCAAGGCGCACGCCAACGGTCACCTCGGAGCGGGGGAACACCCGCTGAAGTCGACCTGGATCGTCTGGTACCGCCCACCGACCCCCAAATACTCCGACTACGAGAAGTCGACGGTGCCATTGGCCTCGATAGCTTCCGTGGAGAGCTTCTGGGCGGTCTATTCGCACCTGAAGCGGCCATCGCTCCTCCCGACCGTGTCGGATTATCACATCTTCAAGAAGGGCATCCGCCCTGTCTGGGAGGACGAGGCCAACAAAAGGGGTGGCAAGTGGATTGTCCGGCTGAAGAAGGGGGTCGCTGACCGATACTGGGAGGATCTCCTCTTGGCTATGGTCGGTGACCAATTTGCCGAGGCGGGCGATGAGGTATGCGGTGCTGTTCTGAGTGTGCGAGGTGGTGAAGATGTCTTGAGTGTATGGACCAAGAACGACGGTGGGCGTAATATCAAGATCCGGTACGGTGACTCCATCTTCTAGAGATCTGCCGGATACTGCGCAACAACAAGTGTAGACTAACATACTCTATCTCCATAGGGAAACCATCAAACGCATGCTCGCATTCCCTGCCGACACCAACATTGTCTGGAAGAGCCATGACGACAGCATTGCCCAGCGCTCCGCAATTGACCAGGCGCGCCAGGAGAAGACCCAAACCACGGTCCCTACCCCAGCTGGTCATCCTGGAGCGGAGCGGCGCCGCGCCGGTCATGATGACTCGGACAAGGGCAAGGGAAGTCCCGCTCTGTGAGGTCAGCCTCTTATCATCTCGGCCTCGAGCCCTGTACAGTAAAGTTCACTGAAAGAAAACACAAAAGGGATATCATGCACAATCTTACTACTCATTGGGACGCGTTTGGGTCTGGAGGGACGGTCGGGGCATTGAGGCGAACTCAGCGGTTTTGATTTGATTCTTTTATTGTCATGTCTGCACTGCCCTATTTTCTGTGCTATGAAGTTCTTTCCTTCCTCTGAGTTTTATTTTCACGTCATCTTCCTCCCTTCTTCCTTCTCTTCCACCTTGTCTCCTCGTCAACCTCTTGTCGCCTCTTGCCTACACCTTTGTCACGATTTGACCGACAGCGACGTGGGTCTTGTTTGCATATCTTGCTTCTTGTGGGCGGCTCTCTGATCGATCATTCTATCGATCATTCTATCGATCATTTCGACCGATAGATGCCTTGACAGTCATGAATGAAACTTCTGAACTCATTATGCACTTATGTTTAATGCTATGAAAGAGATGAAGTACTCTCCTCTAAGATTTATTGACTCACCTACTGCAACTACTGTGGCTCATGGCCTCCAACACCACCTAGTCAAGTAGCGGCGTCGTTTGCCTGAATTCTCAGGTGTATATATATGCTTACCGCCTCCTGTGAGATGATGGCATAAAATTAACAGAGCGACCGATATTCAGTTACGTACATGCGGTTAGTCAGGAAGAGAGACCTCTCGATCAAGCCGCGAGACTGTGGAGTGTCCAGGTTGTTCCGAGGCTTATTTACACAATTACACATGGCAAATCATTTATCGTCCCAATCCTGGTGTTGGTTCTAGCCAAGTCTAATCACTCTTGCCGCCTCGTTCCCGAAGTGACGATCGTCCACGACCGCCGCTAGAAGGCCGCCGCAAACTAATTTCGAAGCGTACCAACAATCTTTCTCCGCACGGCGACCTTCTTCACCTCCACCATATACTCAGCTTATGCCTTGCGCACTTGCTCTACTGCATGCCAGATGCTATCGACTGGAGTACTCCAGGCTATTGCGAACATCACAGGAACCAATCGTTCTTTCCTCCAACACTACCTATAACCATCGAGCTCCACAATCACTGTTCTGCTGGTACGTGCAAGGATCTTTTCTTCGATGGCAACTTTTATGGGTATCAGAAACCGCTCAATGGGTAGATACTATTTTGAAAGTTGCGAAATTCAGACATGGCAGCTCTGGAGTCCTACACTGAGCCCCGCGTGGCTCTTTATTGTTCTGACAACAATGATACTTTTCTTTTCTGCGCGTCGCCAGTTTGCGCTTCTTAAATCGTGCCGTCACGCTCATACTAAGTCACTGCTCTTCCTCCAGACCATTCCAAGTTATGTGCAAGACTTTTGCTTCGAATACATTCTGGATCCTCTGTCTAGCGGGTGAATACCACCCCCATCTACAACCTTTAACCTAGGTTCAAGCGCTTGGTAAACCTGCCGATATTGCCCTGCTTTACACCACCACTGGGGAGACTTGCTTTCAGTCAAGGCAAGCACTTGTCAATGTTGAGCCAAGACAAGGAAGACGAGGCCCGACTGTTGGGGGCTGTCCGTCGGTACGTCATCCACTCTCCAGGAGACATGCGTGATTGTTGAGGATGGAACCATTGACAATTGCTTCGATTGTTGTCTCTAGGCCCTCGGGAGCATTGGAAATCAAACCAGGCGCAGGAAGAACGAGATTGAATAGGCCAAAGCCTGGAGTAGGTATTGATCACTGCGTCTTTTGTCGCGATCGTGAGGCTGATATCCAATGCTCAAGGCTTCCGGCGCATTTCGACCAGCTGATCGCATCTCCAAGAATGCTCGCCAAAGTGGGCCGGTTCGTGCCTCACAGAAGTCAAGAACCTCCGAGACGTACCTCGATCGCGATCACCAAGAAGCGGAGGAGCTGCATGACTTTCGTGGGTCTAACCGACCGAGTAAGCGTCAGCGCCAGGATGATTCTGGACACATTACTTCCCCTCGAAGTAGACAAATGAGCTCACTTGTCGAACCATCGATTCCCGTCACTCACTCATCGCGGACCTCTCCAGTCTCGACCTTTTCCCAGCCAGGTGCTAGGAATAGTCGCCAGGCGCCCGTGGTCTCCGAATTTCGAGGTGTAGAAGCTACAATTGGCCGCAATAACCATCCTTATTCGAGGGGCCGGTTTTCATCCGTTGCCAGTTTCACAGACGAATCATTCACTTTGGGGGCCGCAGCCCAGCGACGATCGTCGGTCTCCGCCGCCGACTTGAGCGAGCGGAATTCAGTGCTCAAATACCTCAAAGATTCCAAGTCAAAACGAGCTCCAGTTGGGACGATTGAAATCAAGGATTTAAATACAGTCCACCAGGATGAGCCTCTACAGCATTCACCCCCATCGAGGAAACCACAGCAGGCATTGGACCCTGATGACAGTCCTGACGAACTGCAAGGCGAGGCGACAACGCATCCACCTCCTAAAAAGCCTGGTTTTAAACAATTTCTCAAGAATCGCTTGCAGGAGCTCGAACACGCACCTCTTTCTCCTTCGCGGAAAAGATCACCGTCTGACATTGAGCCCACTCAGTTTATCCCGCAGCTCACTAAGAAGAACAAGAAGACGCCACGAGACAATGCTGAAGTCCAGAAATCCACGGTCTCACTCCAATACATCAGATTTGGCCGAATATCCAAGCTCGTTGAGGATGATCGAGAAATTTCAGTCGATGTTTACGTCGATCGATTAGTGCTTGGGGCAAATGTGACCGGTAACAATCGGGAAGAGGTTCTTTTTCGTCATGTGAGAGCACTAATTTATGCCGAGAGAAGCCTTAAGGTGCGCCTCCAGCTGAGGGACTATCAACACGCTCCTGGTAGTCTCATTGACATGCAATTCACCACGCTGAGGGACAGAGACTCTGTCCGGGATCGGATAGTGCAAACGCAAGATCGCAACACCAAATGCGTCGAAAAACAGCCGTAAGTGTTGAATAGTTCGTGGATAGCGCCAAGTTCATAGAAATAACCATGTGACAGGGAGTGGCTGGAAAACGCTTTTTCAATATACAACCAAGACATGCGCCATCGCTCCAATCACAGCAAACCTCTCGTGGAAAATCAATCTCGACTTCAGGCGCTGCCTTCTCCCGCCAGTGCTACTGGTAAGATTAAAGGCAAGAAGCTATCCTCGATGTTGGAAGGCTCCGACAGCGAATCAGATGGACAGCTACCGCCGACGGATCTGGCTCAGGAGCAACATGATATGGAGAAGCCAGAAAAGGTGACGGATAGTCCTTCGAAGAAGGCACAAACACCGCTCAAATCGGATTTGGGAGTGGAGATTCCAGTCAAGAAATTCTTCACTGGCAAAGACACGGTGCCTCAGACCCAACGAGAAACGAGAACCTCGACGCGTCGGACCAGGGCGCTGACGACGAATGATCCCCACGCAAACTCTGACAAGTCAGATCCTACGTTAAAATCAGACACGTTCAGGAAGAACTGGAAGGAGCCACTCGTCTATCCCAAAGTCGGCAAGAAAAAGGAAGAGGTGAACGTCGAAGACCGTGATCGGTTGCGTGAGAATCAGTTGCTGAATGACAACTTGATCGCATTCTACATCCGCTTCCTACAAGACCATCTGGAACGTACACGCCCGGACGTTGCCAAGAGAGTCTACTTTTTCAATTCCTACTTTTTTGCGACTTTGACGAACAAGGGAGCCCGCGAGATCAATTACGATGCTGTTGAGAAATGGACACGTAATGTTGATCTTTTCAGCTACGATTACATCATAGTACCTATCAATCAGAGTGCCCATTGGTACCTCGCAATAATCTGCAACCTACCTTGTCTGGCCCAGGACATAATTGGGGCCCCAGAGCCCAGCCCATCACATCCAAAGGAGGCCGTTTCGTCTGGTCAGCCGGCACAAGGCGCTAAGGAGACCCCCGAGCTCCCAGGCCCAGTGGCCGAAAAGGCCTCACTGGGCCCTGAGGAAATTAAGGCAATAAAGTCTCGGAAAGTGGATTCGAAATCCTCGCCGTCGGAAAATGCAATGCATTCTCTCGAGTCTCTGGCCATTGAAGACCAGACGAAGGCCATCTCCGAGGGAGAGCTTTCGACAGTTCTGCCTGCATCAGTCGATAAGGCGCTTACATCTGCTCAAGAACAATCTACGGCCAAGCAAACAAGCAAAGCACCCGCCAAAGCCAAGAAAAAACGTGGCGGAATCAAACTTGACCCTCGCCAGACGGCAATCATCACCTTCGATTCACTTGATGCGCCACGGTCCCCCACAGTCAAACTTCTACGCGAGTACATCTGTCGGGAGGCTGCCTCGAAGCGCAAGATGAAGATTCGACACCCAACATTGGAGATCAAGGGCATGCGGGCGCAGAACATCCCTCTCCAGCCCAATTACTCCGATTGCGGGCTGTATCTGATGGCATATTTGGAGAACTTTGTCCGCGACCCCGATCGTTTCGTGGCCAGGATTCTCCAAAGGGAGATGACCGAGGAGGATGATTGGCCTCCGCTAGCTTCGGGTCTATTACGATTACGCATGAGGGAATTCCTCGATCAATTGTATCAAGAACAGAGTAGTGATGAAAGGGACTGTCTGTTGGCGGATCGACAGCCTATCTCCTTCCTCCTTGGCCCGCCAATTTCCGACAAGAGTGATGCAGAGGACATGCCAATCCCGGGTCGAACGGCAAAGCCTGATGCAGATTCAGGCCATGAAAGCAAGGCACAGGAGAAGCTCATGGGCGAACATCAATTCTCACAGAGAGAGCAAGAAGACGAAGATATAAGTTCGGATCTCCCAGTACTTGTACCCATGGCTGCAGTTTCGGTATCGAAACCGATCGAGACTGCCAGATCCGGTGAAGCCGTCCACAAGAAACATCATGCTGCGCCTGATGCAGATGATATACTGGAGATTCCAGATAGCCAGGAGACTGCTGGTCCAGCGCCTCAAGGACCGCACACTGAAAGATTGCATAAACACAAGCTCAAACCCGACCAAGTTGAGATGTCTAGAGATGAAACCGATTCGAAGAGGCTGTCCCCCATTAAAGGGCTCGAGCGAGCTGGTAAAGTCCCTGGGGAACCCTCGGCTCATCTTCAGCGAGTTGAGGTTCAAGTGCAGCCTGAAATTCAGGTCCCCCGCACCCCTCCACGCGAGGAGAAGAAGAAGAAGAAGCAAGTGCAGCATGGTCACCACACCTCCGTTCAAATAGATTGAAGTCTTTCGAGGTTTTCACTGGACCCTGATTTACCATGCTTTCCTCATCGGCGAGTTCTGCCGCACTAAGTCTTGCGATGCATTGACCGCGTGTGGTAGACGGGGCTTCGAGAAGCATTGCTCACTGAATGCCGAGCTGCTTTTGATTATCCATAGATCCATCTATCTCTATATTCTACATTTTTAGATTTAAGCCTCGTTGTTCTCGGCCCCGAAGTACACCAAGGGGTCCTTGAGGTCGATCACTCGTAATTCTCGATCTGCTTCTCATCGGATCGATCTCATCGAGCGATAGTAGAAGATTTTAATGTGCTCACGCTCGTCTATTCTCTATGGGTCTAGTAAGAACACTCGGATCTCTCCAAGACTAGGACGTCTTCCAGCCATTTCGCACTTCTGCCCCTCTGACGAAGCAAAAGCAAATCCCCCAACAGTGAAATCTACCAATCTCTCTCGTCCATAGCAACCCACCACTCCAACTTATCCCTCTTGAACGTCTCAAAATCCCATTCCCGCTCCTCCAATTGCTCCCTGCCCGCGACCCACACATACGTCGTCGCAACAACTTCCTCCCCCTCAGTCGCAGTGCCCGCCCCCGCAGCATCAAGTTCCTTCGCCAACTCGTGTCCGGATACGACTTTGCCATCCTCGTGGGATTCCGTCCGAAGCGCGCGCACTCGCACCGTCTGTTTGACGTATTCGGCGCCCTCGTACCGGTCGAGTCGGTACATATCAACCTCGGTTAGACCGGAGACGAGGACGCCTAGAACGGCGGTCTCGGTCTGGTCGGAATCGGATGGCTCGGCGATGATGCCTGGGTACTCTGCGTTTCGGACGCGATGGCGCCGATAGCCGTGGAGGAGGGCGGGTTGGAAGCGAACGCGGTCTTTTTGCCAGGGTTCTGGGGTGGGACTGCCGTGGATGACGCGGTATAGGACCTCTGGTGCCATGAGAGTTCCTGTATCGTTGGAGGATAGTTCAGCTGAAGGGTGCATGGTGGGATCAGTGGAGTATATAGGGGGATGTGTACCATAGCAAAAGAGTGTATAAGTGTCCATGTTCAAGGACTGAGGGCTGGAAAGGAGGTTGTTCAACGCTGGTTATGATGTGATACAACTGTACACTTGTACAGTGTATTTGGTTTACTTGATAGAAGTCCGATTTGATGATGTTGCGGGGTAATGATTATTCGAAAGGGTATAGGTGAACGTCAAACGTATCCGACTATCTTCTTCATGATATATTCCACCCCGTGGGGTCCTTCGAAAATAAGCTTTTTACCTTACCGGCATCGGCGCAGATATCTCTCCAACAGATGATAACGATGTCCAGCAAGCTGCCAGACTGTACCTCACTGACTTACTCCAACTTGACGGGCACTTTCCCCTCAGCCACGCTTCCGCTGCCCCGAATCGATCTTATCTCTGCGCTCTTATCTTTAACTCGGCATATCTTATCGTCATTGCACGCCCCACAGCTCGTCTTATCGATAAGATCTCCCCAAACACGCCCAGCTGGCTTCATCGGCGGAAACACTGCTTCGACCTTCCCTGTGTAAGAGACCAATTTTCTCTCCCCCTTCCCAATTCGCAGTGGACCTGCGACCAAGACCTCGACCCTTTGGGAGAATTCGCTTGAAGCATATACATCTACAATTGCTATCTTGTCTATTGTCGGATATTCCCCCTCCTCCGGTGCACCATGCATTCAGCATTGAATCGCTTACAAGCCGTGTTTGGCTTCTTCACCACCGTCGCATTGGTAGTCGCGGGAGCTGCTGCACTCTCCGTGCTATTGTTTCCCACCGATACGACGACAGCCTCGGTCTCATTGAAGAACGTCCAGGTGTAAGCAAAGCATATCCTCTACCTCCCCACAAACAAACTGGACCACACAGAAGATGATCTCTAAACCAAAGTCCAATTCGGGCCGCTCCCTTCGCAGCGTCAAAGGCCGACCCCATTACTACTCCACCAAACGTGAAGAATATGCCCAGATCCGCTTCGATCTCGACGCCGACCTCACCCCGCTCTTCACCTGGAACACCAAGCAACTCTTCGTCTACGTCTACGCCACCTATTCCTCCTCCGACAAGCCCGACTCCACGTCCACCACCCGCGCCTCGGAAGCAATCATCTGGGACTCGATCATCCCCGCCGCTCCATCCCCGTACTCCTTCGACCAGCTCAAGGAGAAGACTCTCTCCTTGCTCCCCGCGTCCCTGAAATCAGGGGCGAGTACATCCTCCAAGCGCTCCGCCAAGGCCAAGTCCAGCGCCAAGTCCCAGAAGAAAGAGAAGGCGAAGAAGATCGAGGCCCCGGGCGTGCTGCGTCTGCGCGGACAGAGAGCCAAGTATCAGATCAGCGATATCACAGGCCGACTGGCGGGACGCGAGAACGTCACCCTGTCGGTGGGGTGGAATGTGCAGCCGTGGGTTGGGGCGTTGTGGTGGGCGCCTGCGACGGGGGCGGTGCCTCACACGCAGGGTCGGTTGGTGAGTGCGGAGAGCTTTGATTTCCCGGCGTTGAAGGGGGCGAAGAAGCCTGTTGAGGGGGCGCAAGGTACGCAGGCAAGTGTGTAAATGAGGACCATCGTGGAAAGGGAGACAGCTGTTTACAAATTCTATCGTGTTTTTTTTTCACCGTTTCCAGTTCTGAGGGCATCCGGTGCAAGTTGGATCTCGACGCTCATTGTTCTCCATTTTTCTTTTACCTTCTTCCTAAATTGGCCTGTAAATGTTGATTTTCGAGGGATATCCATGTTTACGCGCAGTTGAGTCAAAAGGGCAAAACAGTCTGCATCTGTAAGACACCTGTGCATTGACCCAAAAAAAAAACGATGGCAGTCTCGATTATGTATTACAATTGGCTAATTGAGGAGGGTAATCATTAAAATTTTAAACGAGCAGCAACGGAAGCGATCCACCATGCGACAAGAAGCATCATGAGTCAACAACCACCATATAGCGAGTGAATGGGAGGCCCCGGCACGACATCAAGGGAAGACATCGAGCCAGGGCCCAAAAGCTTAGACGGCAGCGATAGGGCCGTCATGGGACTGGCCGCCGTTCTGGATGCGCTCCGAGTAGACGCCCGAGGCAGGCTTCATTGTGGCGCGCGTTGCGGGATCGAGATCACGGCGCTGGTAGTAGACGTATTCCAAGTAGAAGGCATGAATGTGGCCGGGGAAGTACCTGACAGGCGAAAAAAAAAAGCAGGAGGGTTGTTGGTTAGCGTGTTTCATCCCATTAGAATCGTCACGAGATTCCCTATTATCTGTCGTCGGAAGAAGCAACTCACCCGAGAATGGTCAAGAGGACATTGATCCAAAAGTCCATGCCACAGCCGCTGATCATGAATACTCCCAAAGGAGGGACTAAGGCTGTGTTAGCTGGGTGACCGTGAAAAACAGGTAGTACGTGATGGATCTGGATTTTGGATTTGAAAATTGGAAGGTCGACTTGGATTTAGGGCTTGGCGCACGGCTTTTTCATGCAGCCTCAGCTCTAGGCAAGAAGGATTCCAGTTGCCTGGCACACAGCGAGGCGAGGGAAGGTCTCGCGACACGTCCAGGAAGGAATCCCCGTCTGTGCAGAACATGCAGTAACAAGGCTCGAGCGTAGAACGACTTACTGAAGATGGTGATTAGGATTAGACACAAAGTAGAACAGGCGCCCATTGTGAAGCCGACAGATGGAATATGAGGTAAGTGTAGGTTGTTGATTGTAGTATGAGAGGTTGACACTTGACCAAGCAAGAGGAGAGGCGTGATCGGTTGTCTGGGCTGGTACACGGAGTGAAAAGTGAGAGAGTAGCGACGGGATTTCAGCGAGGGAGCACAACAGGGTATAAATAAGGAAGAAGGGAAACTCGCCGTGTGGCTCATTCCTTGTTAGGGCGCGATAGTCGAGACGGTCTCGTATGGGCGCGAATGATCGACAAAGACGTCAGTGCGACGGACCAGCGGCTGCAGCTCCCCAGCGGCAGGGAAAAAGGATTTCACTCGGCGCTCCCGCCCGACGCCAGTCAATCGACTTGAGTCGGGCCGTTTGTTGACGAGAAAGGCGCGATCCAATTCGGTTGCCTAGTGAGTACCACTTTCGAATAGGCATGTACTCACTACTTCATGACTAGCGTGGTCGTACGATGGAGCCGAGCCAGTGCTTGTTACTGTCTTATTAAATAACAACGCAAGATAGCAGGATGTGTATTTTACAGGTTACGGCATTTTTATCATTGAGACTCTTTCTGCAAATCACATCGATTCCTCCTTCTCATGTCCAAGTCTTGCCGGTCGTAGGGCTGACGGATTCCGTCTCGGGAGCGTTGCGCCCAGCCGCGAGAGCCTTACGAGGCTTGGCTAGATGCCTCGTATTCCAGGTTTCCACTTCTTGGCATTGAACGTGCCCAATCCCGCCCCTCAAGGATGGACACTTGCCGTCCCGTTCAGGTGACCCGCTGACGTCAGCGTCCTGCTGCCCCGGCCGCAGTCCAGACTCTGACTCTGTGAAACAGTCGAAAGAGACGGACCTCCCAACGCCTCGGCTTGGTAAGCTGCCGGAATCGCTCAAGACATGAGATTCAAGCAGGTCTGCAGACTGGTTGAAGTAGTCGACTGCAGAATCACTGCGTAATCCGGACGCACAAGATTGCCCACGACTCGGCGCCCCTTTATCTGACGGATGTGACACCCGTCGATCGTCAATGCCCGCCAAGACAAGGGGAAGGAAGAGTGCAAACTGCAGCGGGCAGGCAGCAAAGTTACCGGACAGATTTGTGTTAGCGTCCTTCGCATTCACCCGCCCACCACAGCCACAAGCCAAACGAGCTTGCTATTTGAGGTGGCGGTGTGTGTGTAGCCGACACACGGTCAACTAGCCACAACGAGGCAGCCTGGTTAGGTAGCCAAGCACTTCAATCATCGAACCATATAATCGGGACAGCGCCTCGTAGAATCCAAGCAAGAAATAAAAAAGCCATCCTCCGCCTACCTGGGTCCGCCATGACTTATACGGCATCCATAGCGGCGCGGGTCGTTACTTGCTCGTTCTTGTTTCCCAATTTGCAGATCTGGAGGAACGCATCCACCCCGTATCCCTCCAGACTATGGAGCTCCAAGCTACCGGCCCAGTACTCGGCATAGACCCGACTCATGGGCAGTCCCATGCCCAGTCGAAGATTGGGGGGTCGTGAGGTCAGGGAATCCAGAGAGCCCTCGTGCCAGCTCTCTCGTTCGACCTTCCGCTCCGGTACCTTCAACTCCTGCATGGTTGCAGCCATAGCGGGGACCCGACCCAGATTCTCGAGTCGAGTCTGGGTCCGTGGACCCTTGCTGAACGACCACAGGTACGGCAGGATCTCTTGGGGGATCCCGCCGCCTTGGTCCGAAATGCGCATGATCACGTGCTGCGGCGTTTCACAGATCAGCACTTCGATGGGCGGCGGGGGATGCGGCGAGGCGTGGTATTTTTCAACCACAGCCTGCACAGAGTTGCGCAGCAGTTCTCCCACAATATACTCCAGGTGGCTCAGAATGTACGGAAACGTCGCATCCAGGTGACCTTGCACGATGATCTCGGGGAGCTGTGCAGTACTCGAGGTTCGTCGCATCAGATCTTGTGCGACTCGACCACATCGCTCGACCACCTGTTTCGCCTTGCACTTCAAGAACACCTCTCCGACAAAGTCCGCGTTCAAGTCGGTCCGATCGTGCGAGTCTTGGAAATGCCAGGGAGAGTTGAATGTTTCGGTCAGAGCGAGATGTTGCTCCGCAATGACCCGCCGCGAGATTCGCTAATAGCCCCAGAGCCAGGATCAGCTATCATGGCCAGAGTTGAGATCAGAAACAAAATGGGGGAAGGATTCGAGGCATATATACCGCTCGTAACAAAGTATTCATAAATTTGTCCATCTCGTTGGGTGAGACGAGGTTGCGGCACTCGAGGACACCCATGGCTAAATTGGGGATGACAACCAAATGCTCTCTCAACATGTCTCGTAAAATGTCACAAAATCGATCATTATCATCCAACGACTGGATCTCGGGGATCACTCGAAATCGCTCAAATGCCTTGTAGTATAATTCGTAGACGAGGGACAGGTGTGGATTGGCCACCACCACGTAAGGCAGTTGCTGGATATCTCGTAACCGATGCGCCAACCTGGGGAAAGGTCAGTGTATGTCCTCTTTGAACCAGTGTGACAGGCACACACACACGCGCAGCCCCTTCGCTGCCATCGGGTACACATACCGCGTCGGCAATTCAGTCCGCACATAGTTCGCCGAGCTGATCAAGCGAGGCTCAGTCAAGGTGCGGCCGAAGAAAGTCAACTGACGCAGACTGATCGGGCGGGCCTGACGCTCAGCCCATCTATCATCACCACAGCCAGACGAGTCAGTTGGGGGGGGGGATCCAGTGGCCTTGACGGCGGGGGAACAGTGTGAATCATACTCGTCCAGAGCGGTGGCGGGCCGCCATGGGGGCGGTTGTTGCTCCCGCACGCTGGAATAGCAGCGTGACTGGGAGACACGCCGGAAGCCATTCCAACGTCGGGCGGGACAGCTTGATCGCATTATCACCCCATATACTCCCAGTCAATCTGGGACAGCGAAGGGCCAAGGCGCCATGCGATGAGGAGGGAAATTGAGAGGAGGAGAACGAGCTGCGTGCATTATCCCCACCGGCGAAGGGCGGTGAGGCATGTGACGTTCTCGAGAGATCTGGAGGCCGAGACTCGGAGCCAATGACACCGGGGAATGAGCTAAAATTAAATCATGTCTTTGGGTGGAGATAGCTGCTGCATGGTCAATTATGCAGCGCTGTCCCTGGTGACCTGTTTCCCCCTCTTTTGTAGTGGATCAAAGCTTCTACCCCGGGTTTTGTGTGAAGTTTCATCGTTAGTGGTGGTAGTAGTAGTAGTAGTAGTAGTAGTAGTAGTAGTAGTAGTAGTAGTAGTAGTAGTAGTAGTAGTAGTAGTAGTAGTAGTAGT